>JANVCK010065225.1:0-12385 GCA_026546655.1 Epizoanthus illoricatus | reverse complement strand
TTATTATTATTTAATATTATTATTATTATTAATATTATTATTATTAATATTATAATTGGAGACCTAAAATATCTTTTGAGTCAGTCACTAATTACAACTTGAGAATAATGGCAAATTAACAGTCACATTTCGCTTTAACGGGGAACCATCACACCCACTTGACGCGAGAGAAAACCGTCATGTCATAAGCCAACAAAGAAAAGATAAAAACTTATTGTTTGAAACCTATTATTTTAGTATTTGAAATATGTGACACAATCTACACAATCTGTATGTTGAAAGTCAAATTAAATTAAAATAAAACAAGTACAAACTAGACTAAACTAACACCTAACACCTGATAGGCAAGGGAAGAGTATCTCGAGTTCATCATGCTATTTGCCGAGCTGACTTGTACTCGTGGCTCGCGTGTCAGTGCAAAACACTGATGCAACGACAACGGACTGAATACGACTGGTTCTATCCTAGTGCTGCTTATTGGTAAAATTCAGCTTTTCTCTGGTTCATTGAACTTATCGCGATTACTGACCCCTCCACTGTCACCAGTTCAAATTCACTGTAATTCCCTCCAGACTTGTATACTCATCAATATTTCATTTTTACCACTGAAATTCAAAAGCGCAAATGTCGTGGGACAAAAATCTGTTTGAATTCTACGTTTAATGGTTTTGTCGTAGTTCTACTTACGTAAACCATAGAGCAAAAATACAAACAGCCGTTTTATCATTTCTTGACAGCACCAGTTCAAAGGTACTTCCACAGCCAGTGGTACAGGCACCATGGATTGGCGAATCGAACAGCGGGCCCTGATGCTGTTTTAGAGAACATAACTCAGTTTCACATTATCAGTATGGACATTGTTTATATAACTGTGATAGACATTAAACGAGATATATTATTGATATATTATTGATAGTATTTCGTCTGATTTGTTATTTAGTTAAGTCTAACTTATTTTGAAATTTCTAAGTAAAGTTTCAACTGCAATAAACACCATTATTAAGGAGTATTCTTAACCGATCCGCAATAAAGAACATGCACATGCTGGGCTCCGTAACAAACCAAAACATTTCTGATCTGACCCGAAACACAGAAGCAGCATATTGTGCACTTGCAGATTTATTCAGTGTAGTAGCGATTGTAACTAAATTAAACCAAAATCATTGCAACATGTTGCAAGAGTTTTATAGCGGCACAATACTGAGTAAAATGCCAGTAAGTGACTAGAGTTGTTATTGAAGTAAAGAATGCATGGGTGGGCTACTGTGCATGAGGTAGTTTGATCAATGAGGAGTGCGAATGATAAAGCCTTTCGGCGAGACTTTGCATTTCAGTTACCGTTCGTTTTTTATTCAACTGAGTTAATACTTGCGTGCAGGGAGCCCCATGCCTGTGCACCTTCTTTTTCAAGAACAACTTTATAAGAACAATGAGGCTCAAAATGCCCAAAATTTAAGAACAATTTTTAAAAGAACAAGCTCAGGCTGAAGTTTAGAAACATAAAATCGATCTGTATGTTTTGAAATTCACGACCAAATAAGCAATAACACAATCGTTTTCCCTCTAAACTAGACTCTATCGAGTAAAATAAATGTTAGTTTATACATCAGTATTCGTGCTGTTGACATGGCTCGAATTTCGGTTGATTTATATGGTGGTTAGGTTTTGGATACTTTGGTGTTTATTTCGTAGTTTTGTTGTTCTTAAAGATAAGAACAATTTAAGAACAATTTAGGCTGAATTTGCCTGAAAAATTAGGAACAATGACGCTCGGCCAAATTATCTGGTTCTTATTAAAAAAGTGTGTAATGTGAATGTTTCTACTCTATGTTAGTAATTTTACTAAATCTTTTAAAATGTTTCTATACTTAATCCGGCTTATTAATGAATATTTCTACTCAATGTTGATGTTCCTAGTCACTTTACTGATATTTTTCAACATGTTTCTTCTGACATATAGCTAAGCTAATCTCGACAGGTGATAGACAGTGGTTTGTCAGTACCTAGTCGGCTATTATACCATATCGCAGGTGATATCTTGTAGACGGGCTGAAACCGCCGTTCTTTGTATGTTACCGAACACAGAGTCACAGACTGAGTACACTGCCTGGCTGCCAAGCTTGCTAATAACTAAAATAAAGAACAAATGCTCATCACACCATAACTTGGTTTGTCAATTTTTCTTTCACAATAATATTAAAAACAACGCGTTTGTACTAAGTTGAAGTTGAAGTGTTTGGTATATATTTGTGAGCCAGAGATTTTGCAATTGCTAAAACATAATGCCAGATTTTACATAATTTTTTAAACTAAAAGTTGATTTTATATATCAAATTAAGTCTATTGTTCTCTTTGATCCACGATGCTGTGGACAACGGCTTGAGATTCTCGATATGATATTTAGTTCGAAAGACTCTGAGAGTTAAGGTGTGGAAAACAGGAAGGTTTTGTTACGAAGTTGACGACAGGCCAGAAGAGGTGAAATCTGAAGGGGCGAGATTAAGATTCGGAAACTCGGTAGAATTAGAAGGAAAAGGAGACAGGATGTGATATTATAGTATTATAAGGAATCAGTTGATTTGGTGGTTCTATCTGGTTGTATTTAAAGGTCATATTTTCAAGTAATACTTACAATATGATGAGAAAAACAACTGCTTATACTATACCGCGGATATTAAAATAATAGCTAAGGAATTACACGTAACAATGCGATATTAATTCCTGGAAAATAAGATGTCGATATTCATATTGTGGTAAACACAGACAAGTGCAAAACGGAAAGTTGGTCGAACATACTGCTAAGGTAAAGATATTGCTTCTCCGCCTGGGCGTTTGAGAAAATCATGATAATAAATAGATCTGTAAAGCGCCTCTTTCCGGCCAATGTGCACAACAGCGCTATTTAAAAGACTGTAAAAATTGCTGACTGATTTGTGAAACGTTCTCAAAATTTGTTGCTTTTAGTGGAAGTTGACAACTTCTCCGCCTTTTTATTGATACCCGCCGGCGGCAGGTATATAATGTCCTTAAAAATTAACTTCTTTTTTCAAACTGATATTTTAACCAAAGAAACACTTCTATGATTTGTCTGATTTGGCAAGAAGTAACAAGTTTGAATAAAAATGCTGGAATTTTGAATCGTTCGTAGTAACTAAGTTAGTAACTTCAAACCTATATTGGCTATAAACTACTTCACAGAAAGCTAAACAACTGATATGCATACTTTTGTATTCTTATTTTATGCACGTTCCTAAAGGTTTGTAATTTGTCAGTAAGTTTTGCCGCACTTGGTTGAAATTTATTTGGCTCATGTCACAGAAATAAACAGATAGACGAGGAACCGGACAAATTCGTTCGTGCACTTACCCGTCTTAAATTGGCTCCGGATCTTCTCTAACGGATATTTAAAATGTTTTCAGTACTACACATGTGTGAGGGATAAATGATCCAAACATTACAACAACTCCCTTAAATCATTCAATCTTATTTTAACTAAAAAACGGGTAACCAGTTGTCGTAGCACAGACGCTGGCTGTCAGTTAGCACCAAACAGTTAAGGGTGCAAGCGAGCTGTGAAGACGGTTATGATAAATTTAAAAACTAATTCTCAATAATCCTTCAAGTCGAAAAAACATCAGGATTTCGTTTTGGCCTGCGTATCTTATGAAAAAGTTGCGAATAGTTTGTTGAATTTGGAAAGCAACAGAAAGTTTACACTTGGCACGCTGATTGTCCCTCATCAGTTGTCAGATACGTGGTCTTTACCAGTGGTCCTTATATACCAGTGGTCCTTACCAGTGGTCCTTACCAGTTCACAGATCTTGCAGCTTGACCAATCGTCAGCTTCAACCCCAAAAGGCTCAACTGAAAAATATCCAGTTATTTTCGCCCCTACACTTAGAACTGATACACTGTTTATTGTTCTCTTATCTCAACAGCAATGAAAACTGACTCATGACACGGAAGAACGTGGAAGCATTGCACCGTAGTCTGTATCCACTCGGCAGGGATATGGAGGTAGATAACTCAGCAATCATTATCACATAGCTGAGTATACCGATCTTTGCTCAATGAATGAAATAAAGAGTGTTACTTGTAAACTGACCGTGTCATCCATATCAGGCTTCAGTGCGAGCAGCCGGTCTCCCTTTTTCGTCATAAGTAGTTAATTTGGATAATAAGAACCTTATGACAGAAAACACGAAAGCAGCACAAAACGGCAATATAGGCGTATATCACAAAAAAGGAACTGACAATTTTTCTGCTGTCTCCTTTCAATATTAAGCGAAATACAACTTGAAAAGCCCAAGTTTAAAGACTAGAATTTATGGACAACGTTAACGTGAGAACAAAAATCGTCTGTTTATTCATTCGGCCTCAAAACTACCTTCTTTTGTTCCTAGTCTTAAAAAATCCTTCACACGGAAAAACAATATCAAACGAATGAGCGGTACACAGATGAACAGAAGAATTTCACTAGCTGTCGACAGGCACGTCCGTGACATTGGCAAATATGTATTTATAAATCTGAACTCAACAGTGGAAATATGGTGTTAAATCAGCAGTTGGAATTAGAACCAACTAACTGTAATAATGCGATCGGTGGATCAGTACAGTCAGTCGACGCGGAACACTGAGGAGTATGTGTGCTACGTTCTTGCACGTATTGATATGACATCAGTGTTACATAACTTTTAGAATTCTGATTTAAATAAAGTTGCAAACTGATCTTTATGTAGTAAACTTTATCATTTTACTATGAAAGAATGAACGTACAACGTAGCATGAAGTATTTAAAACGTATTTTAAAGCAAGCAAGCAAGCAAACAAACAAACAAAGAATACTACTGTCAACGCCCACCAGACTCGAGATCGAGAAATCACAAACATTGTGAAAAGTTTCCGGAGTGTTTCCGTTCATAGCATATGGGATATTTTGGTTAAATCGCCATAAAAGGCAATAGAGAACTTTTTTTAAACACACTTGTGACAGTGTCGAGCCAGGCTATAAAGGTACGCTCGGTAGGCAGTGCATATATCGGAATATCACACTCGACACAGCTATTTTTGAACAACAAAACAGGCAGATCACTGATTAGTATGCTCATAATCTTTCAGTCAGTTTATTTTATTTTATGTAGATCTGAGCGGCAAAAGAGCGGAAAAAGACAAGGAAATGGATTAAATTCCAGTGCTGAAATAACCCTGATAACAGATCTATCATAATGCTGAACTGTGTACTGTCTGAAGTGTTGGGTGTTCGTTTTCAAACGAAACACCGTTCGGTTGAAACGCTCAAGCCTTACTTACAGTTTGGTGAAGGAAATAATAAGAGAACAGCTGATATTAATCTTTCTTTTAACTCAAGTTTGATTTGAATAATTAAGATATTGTAGGATCCCAGACTCGATTAGTCACTGCATTACTTAGTCTACTTAGACTGCAGCTGAACGTTGGTCATTTCTATTCTTATATCAGTGTTACTATATGCACGAATACAAATAAAGAAATTGTTGTTATTGTTGTTATTTACTTTCACTTTATTTGGTTGCGTGAACAAAATTTACAATAGTGATAAGCAACAGGAACAGGAGACAGTACAAGTCCCAGAAAGTAAATTAATAAATAAATCAAATAATACCGAAATAAATATATAGTATGTATAAGAACCACTGTATGTATAAAGATTGATTATTACCCCTCCCTCCTTCCGCAGACTCCCTGCTTCCACTTTCAGTTAACCCTGCTTCTAATCTCTTTCAATTTAGTAAATAATAAGAGTGCGTTTCTCTTGGCAAAAGCTTGAAATCTTCGTTATTGTTATCGTTGTTGTTGTTATTGTTGTTGTGGATAATGATGATCATGATGATGGTGGTAGTGGTGGTGGCGTACACGTCATATACATTTTTAGTAGCTCCGTGTACCGCACAATTAACGCGCGCGTGTGTGTGTGTGTGTTTCTTTGTTTCTCCAATCTCTGTTTGTTTCAGTTTGTTTCATTCAGTTCACATATTTTCGAGTGAGATGAGCTTGGAGAACGTTAACATCGGGTAAAATTGTAAAAAGAAAAAGAGACAAACAGACAGGAGAAAGAAGCCGACACACAAACAAGCTTACACAGATAGACAGCCGGAAAACAAACAGACAGGCAGACAGACAGACAGACAGACGGTAGTCTGACTAACATGAAGATGTAGTCTCTCTCCGTACACTAACACTAATAACTATTGGCGGCATGGCAATAAAACCTTCGGTCGAAACTCAGTGAATGATTTTCTAAGGATATGTTTCATATCGTCTTTTTATTTCACTGATTGAACAGGTAAGCTGAGAGGGAAGGAATTGACGACCATTTGCTTATATTCACATATATTCAGTTTTGATGGGGGGAGAGGTTGTGCTTGTATGACGAAAACAAGTATGAATGGGTTTTTTCATACCAACTGAAAACAGGTAGTTTCTTATGCATTATGCTAATTTATATGTATATTTATAATAATTGAAAAACAGCTAATGACTAACAATGAAGCCAGTTCATGACAATTAGCTGAAGGGTTTTGATGTTTATTTTGGTACAAAGGATGCTTGTTTACCAGGGACAGATTTCCACGTTCAGGTTTCAAAACTTTCGTATACTCAGAATTCATGATCTGCCTTGTTTTCTTGTACGAAAGTCTGATAATGTGGTACTTCTGAACGTTGTCTGGATATAGTTCAGTTCACTTTTAGTTTTTCATTCAAATGTTTTCAAAATCGGTTGATAATGATATCAGCAAGAATAGTATTTTTAAAATCCGAAGCAGGAATACTCAACAAAAGAAAAATAAAATCCTAAATATCTGGTCTTCCGATCTGTTTGTGTTGTTTGTTTCGAATATTAAGTGCGATGCGAGAATTCTTTACATTGCTAGCTGGTCAGTAACATGAGTGAGTGCCAGGGGCAAGACGTGTTTACCAAACAGTGTGCTGGCAGGACGCCAGCTGGGTGGAACCTTCATTGTCTCAGTTTCCTGCACTCGACCTTTCAGCCCCAGCAGCATGCTGGTCACGTACGCAGCTTAGCTCCTGTACCCAGGGAGTGCCCAGCTATTTCAAAACTGCGGGTGATAATTATAAACACTCACCTGATTACTTGCCCTCAGGGAGACGCTGACTTGTGTTCCCTTGCATAGAAAGGTGATTCTTGTATACAGTAGGCTTTTCAGTATTCTGTCGTCCTACCATTGAGTTAAAGGATTTGGGTTTATAATTATAAGTTCAAAGAGTGTTACTTACTTTATGAGTACTAAATTCAGCGAATGATTTTACAGGATTTATCGATTACTAAATGTAGTGGTCGCTTAATATTTTTCGCACGCGGTGCTAGCTGGTTTTCTGAACTGAATTTCCACCATTCTGATTGTAACTCATCTAATCTAGCAATCTTTCAAAAGTTCGCTAAATTTCTATATATTAGCCACTCAAAAAATAAATTAAAAGATATCATTCCCTCGCCCATCCCTACCCAGTGGCGCGACATCACGCCACATTCTTTCATGATTCTTGTAAATTCATGCTACATACTAAATCTAGTGATGAAAATGTGCTATGCAAGTTCGCAAAATATATTTCACAGTGTTACAAATTAAAAGAAATGATTCGACCTAGATAAATAATGAAATTGATTGCACTTCATTTATTATGTATGTATGTATGTATGTATGTATGTATGTATGCATGTGTGTGTGTGTACGTGTATGTATGTATGTATGTATGTATGTATGTATGTATGCATGTGTGTGTGTACGTGTATGTATGTATGTATGTATGTATGTATGTATGTATGAATGTATGTCTGTATGTATGTATGTATGTATGTATATATGTATGTATGTATGTATGTATGTATGTATGTATGTATGTATGCATAATCAATTTTTTTCATATGTAGTTACCGTTAAAAGAAACTAGCTTTAGGGATATCTGTAAATCCTACTGGTCATGCTAATAAAGCCATTGTCTACGAAATCAAGTGGGCTTATTTTCGAGGGGGAAGGGGGGAACTTGTTTCGGATATACTTTTGGGCTAGATTGCAGAATACCCCCCACTCAGATAATTTATTACTGCGCATTCTCCATTCTATAGAAATGTATGCGCAGTAGATTCAAGAACAGTAGTGGAAGGGTCGTGGGGGGTATTCTGCAATTGCTCCTACTTTTGCGTCTGCCATTTTTTGGACAGTTATTTTGGGACGAGGGTTCGGCTTATTGTCGGGGGAATTGACGGTATTAAATTTAACGTCATGCAGTTATCATTGATTCAGTTCGCCTCTTCGATCCTCGTCTGCGCAGCGCAGATAATGATAATGAGTTATATGATTATTAGTGTGTGTGTGTGTATGTGTGTGTGTGTGTGTGTGTCTATAAGAAAAAGAAGAAGAAAAATATATAATATATAGATATTATATAAACAATTGTATGCTATATGAGTTTTATTGTCAATACAAAATACTGACAAATGAATCAACAAATCATAGATATAACAACAACAATAATAATGATAATAATAATAATAATATATAAACATTATATTAACAATCGTATGCTGTGTGTGTTTTACAAATATACGTATGTGTGTAAATGTTTATTGCATTTACTCGTCTTGATTAGTCAAATATACTGCAAACCATTTCACAATGGTAGTAGGACTAACAAGGCTACAGAAGCGGATCTTTTGAAAATCTCATACCAGAAAGTCTCGATTTTCAAAATTTTTAGGGAGAGCGTGCCCCTCGAGAAACTCTAGCCTTCGGGCTCCCACCACCACCAGGCACCACCACGTTTCAGTACCTCCCTACACCCTGATGATTATCAGTTCGCAAACTCAGTATGTTGCATGATGGTTAATAGGGTGGGTCTATGTAATTCCTCGGCGTTCACCAGTGCACAACACTTTTACACAAATTGTATTCCGAAAAAGCTTGACCCAAAACTAAACTTGGAATAAAACATTAAATGGTGAATTTAAAGATGGGAATCAAAGTCCGATTCTGTAGTAATTATATATGTGACGAATTATACACTCCCGTAATTGTGGTGTCGTGTTTTCCCACATACTGTTTATGTACCGATCAAATCGAACCTTCAACATTCCCCCGCACACCCCGGGCATTTGACGCATTGCCGTGCCCGGCGGTAGGGAATTTGATGTTAGTGGTCGCCCCATGAGTGGGGAAGGAGGGGTGGTGGGGAATTTGGAAAAGTTGTCTCGATTTCATGTTACATGCCTCGTGGTTTCCTCGGTCGAGTCGCTAGTGGAGATTATTCACGGACTCGTATTTCACATGGTTCGCAAGTTCCAATCTCTTCTACCTCTTTATATGCTTCGTACAACGATGGGAAAACATATAATCTTTAATATTATATAAAGTTTTGAAGTCAACTCCATTTTAATCTTTATTTGTGAACACTTTTTGTTGGCTCTTACACTCTCCCGCCACTGAATAACAATTTCGAAAGTCCCGGGGGTAGGGGCATTTCATCACTTAGCATTGCTTTGGAATGGGGCATTTGAACATACTTAGCCATTTGCAAACATGAGAGAGAAACTATTTTTGTGCGTGAGACACTTTAGATAAAATAATTCATTCAAAACCACATGGGGTCGTCACAAATGGGGGCCACCTGGTGTCAAATTTCTACATCATCTCAGAAATATCAATGAATGAGTAAATGTGGCAGACGAAATGAAGGGAAAATGCAAAAACACTCTAAAATACTGACATAGAAATATTAATAGGGTAAATAATTCTTCAAATATCAGATTTCACTGAAAACCATACCGCAAAGACAGACAAAATCTACTTGTAAACTGGGCTCTCTGGAATCCCTCTCCCCATATTTCTTGCTCAATCCAGAAGTGCAGTGGTCAGTGCTTTTTAATAGCTATTTGTCCTTGGCTTCGAAAAATATAACAAACACAAACTGAACAAGCACTTCTTGAAGGACAACTCAAGGCTTCATCAATTTCCACATACCTGCCATTTGCATCTTTTCCATATTACAGTATATATAAGTGTCCAACCAGGTTTGCATCCTCCATCAATATGCGTTCAGTAACTTTCAACTTTCCGGCACTGAAACTTCCAAATTTAGTTGACACGACCAATTTGCTTGTAGGCCCCATGCCCAATGCAAATTATGACTCATCTGTTGGCACTTTAGGAGACATTTCCAAACAGTTTCTATCATTGCAGTGCTAGTAGTCAGTTCTTCGATTTGGGCGGGTTCAAAAACCTTCTTAGCCCTTTAGGATGAGCTCGGATGCCAGCAAATGGTCAATGATACTTTAAAAATAGGTTAATTTGCTTCATGTGCCATTGCCGAACGAAATGAAATGTGAAAATGGCGGGCAAGGTCACATGACCACCGGTTACCACATGTGATAGATACATGTCATGCCCAGTCCTCTGGGTTTTATCTATGGATTATAAAATAGGATAGATATAACACGCGCTCTGATTAGCTAACAGATGGAAAAATGAGTGTTTATATCAGAGGATAAAGACACTCATTTTATTTTCGCCTTATTTCTATTTTATAAACGCAATATAAAACGGCTGCTTGTGAACAAGAGCACTCGAGAAGCAAGAGAAACACTTGGTTTCGCCTCGTGTTCCTCTTAAACTTCTCTCGTGTTCTACAACTGCCGCTGTGTTTATATCACAGTTTATAGACACTCGCAGCCGTTTTATATTGCTTAAGAAATTGGACCCTACCCCCAAAAATGCAAAAACGCACATACTTGAATTACGAAAAATGCTCGGACGGAAAAAATTCGGACGAAAAACTTCTGACGAAAAACATTCGGACGTTCTCTGACACATTTCGGACCATTCTTTGCCTGAAAATTCGGACGTTTCACTCTGATACAATAGAGCAAGTAATCTTGAAATATCATCAAATGTATTGAATACGTTCAGGTTGTCATTTAGACAGTTCAGTTTGAAAACAACAAACTACACGACATACTCAGAGGAAAACCAGAACTAAACAAAGTGAAAGTTCCTTAATAATGCCTGTTAAACACGACTGAGTATTTAACCTTCCCTCAAAATGTTATTTCAGGAAGACGATAGTAGTGACTAAATGTCTTTCAAAACTTGGTCTTCTGCCCATTGGCGTGAAAACTGGTGACTGTTTTCATAAGCTTTATCGTTGCAAAATGCTTGAATTTGCAATAAATTGCATCACCTATAAAATATGTATAATCAAAAACGTTCAGACCGTAAAATATTCGGACCGCAATTTTGTTCGGACTCGAAAATTTTCGGACGTTTTTTTGGTCCAAATTTTTTCCGTCCGAAAATTTTCGTAATTAAAGTTTTTTTTTCAGTCAGACATTTGCTTGGGTGGAAGACCGCCTTAAGAGATGCTAAAACAACTTACCAACGTACCAACAGTTGCACTCTAAGACCATTTTGCAATGAAGACACTCGAGTTACCTCGGAGTACCTCGAGGTAACCCGAGTTACCCAACTAATCGTGGAGTAAATGGAACGAGTTACCCCGGAGTACCCGGGAATCTCTCAGTTTATAGGTCAGTCGCGAGAAGTAGTTTCGGACTACTCTCGGGACGTCGAATTGTAGTACAAATAGCGACTTACCCCGGAGTTCTCCTGTTGTTATGGCAACTGACGCCATCTTGTCATTCGACGGCAATTTCCAAGTGATTTATACTTTATTTATCGAGAAACTAGCGATCGGTGGATGTTGACACAAGTGAAAAGTTTCGTTTGATGATCCAGGAATGTCCATGCGGCCGCGCGGCTAAACTTGTAAAGGTTGAGAAAAGGGCGATAATTCTTGTTGTAAGCGCAGACTTCAGTAGCTCGAGTGACGCTAGTCATGCTAGTGTAAATGCTATTTCGGAGTCGTCAAAGTAACCTCATACAACCCAAGTAATGCTAGTGTAAATGCTATCTCGGGACTAATCCCAGTCATGACCGAGATCACTCGTGCAAGTGTAAATGGGGTCTTATTCAACCTTGTTCACAGAATTTTTCCCTTGGCGATCTGAAGGCCCTGGGAATGAGGTTGATTCTTATACTAATTACCGTTTCAACAACAATTTTATTTTGCACTTTGTACTAAGATAAGATAAGATAAGCTTTTATTTAACCACGTTACAATTGTGTGAACTGTGAGAGCTCGTTAAAAACTGTACGTGCAAAGTAAAAGAAAAAGGTTTACAATAATATATGATTGAAAATGGATATATATACATAAACGCTAATCTAATCTAGTCCAATCTAATCTAATCTATAAAAAGAAGGTTCATAATTACAAATATGGTTCCTTAAAATGGGTGCGCACGTTTAGTTTAAGTTACAGGTAGGGCAGGTAC
>JANVCK010065114.1:0-12387 GCA_026546655.1 Epizoanthus illoricatus | reverse complement strand
ATTTTTTTAAGGTAATTTTGCATGGCAGTCCTTCCAGTAGTTAATTAAGCACGCAATTTTTAAAAAACGAAATTATTACGCATCGGTTCCTTTCACAAGGCACTGAATCATCATCATGAATGTACCGTTAACGTACATTGAAAGTACAATTATTAGTCGATACATTTTATAAATCATGTAGCAGGCTCACCTGAGGAAAATAATTCACGAACTCCTTGCCAATGCTAGCTGGTAATAACGTATCCGGGTACTGCAGACGCAACATGTCCGTCCGCGATGAACACAAGTAAGCTGAAACACCTAAGATATAGACCAATTATATTGATCACATATGACGATATGCAATGGTCAGTGACTTCCTGTCGCTGCGAGGCCCGAGCAGTATACTGTACGACTAGGTTTCAGTTGACTGTTATACAAAATGATGTTTCGTGCATTCGCATGTAGAACCTCAAGATCAGTTTACGAATGTTCGCCATGCAAATTCGCGCACTCAACCATTCTATAGAATACCCTTGTTTGGAATTCTTTCGGTTTACATTTCTCGGGTTGTTGTTCTGGTCAGCGGCTAGCGAATAGAATTTACTTGATTTTAAAATGTACTTAATGTATGCGCGCTTGAACTATCCCATGGCCACCAGCTGATCTCCTGTCTGCTGAGTCTGGATGAACATCCATCAATCGTAACTCAAATAGTACAGATAATAAGGGAAGAGCTTAAAACGTTGAACCTCAACAAGGACCCGACTTCTGTTGGTTTAATAGGTGGTGCAGTGGGCTGTGTCAGTGTGTGGAGTACTATCACAAGAAAATTTAAAAACACAAAAAACATAACAAAAAGTAACCGAATAAACGGTCCTGGAATTAGATAGAACATTTTTTAGATGTTTGGCAAAAATGTGCTATACTAATGTATTTTTCCTGTAAAAGTTGTTGCTACGGCCGGTTGCCAAACCCAAGAAAACAACACAATTATTCCAAATATCTTTTTTATTTTTTTACATTTTTCCGAAACTAAGAAATTATTTATTTTTTCTCTGTGTAGACGTAGTTGGATGCCAATGAAATAGAGATTTAAAAAAATTATGGGGTCCCCATGCTTGTCTGCGAGATAATTTTCAGAATATGTCAAAAATCAGGTTTTTAAAAAAATACGTTTTTCCGTGAGGGGGCTGTGGCGAGTACTATAAAAAGATCCTTACAAGCGATTAAGCCCAGTGCAAAGTCTTTGTTTTGGTAGCTTCTCAGTATAAACAATTTGAGTGTTATAGATGAAAATTAATATTTTAGCTGAAACATATGGGGTACCCCCTGAATTTGTCACCAGCTTTTTTTGTGTCTGTGCAGCTGCGCGCATAATGATAATGATTTGAAAGGCTGGTGTGTTCGACAATGGTCATGTGACAAGATATGCCCCAGCCAAACCATGACTTGACAAACGAATTCGAAATAATTGAAAAATCTAGGATTTCGGAAGACCTCTGTAGGATTTCTTTATTACAGTCAGAGTTGTCATTAAGTTATTTGGCTAGCACAGTGGAGTGGGTCTCAGTTTTGATGGATTTGGTTTTTACTTTCGACTCAGTCTCTCTTTTGCAGAACACAGGGGGCCTACTATCCCGTGCAACCGTTCCCGCCATTATGTTTATTTGTCAGCACTGGAAAGACTTCTCACCCGTTTCAACTTCTTGCAGCTTACAGCGACTCTGACCACATCAGTGGGGTGAGGAGCCAAGCTCGCTCTAGTTCGAAGAACTGCACAGGGGTGAATCGTTTCTGCCATTCCTTTTCAACAGTTAGCCTTGAACAGTGCTACGGAACTGGTCTGACAGAAATTCTGTCAGAGCAAATGAGTCTGGTAAGCAAAATTCTTTTAAGGGGTGAGTCTGACAACCTTTTACAACTTGTCACACCATTCTTCCTGTGGGACTTTTAGTTTTGCTTATGTTCCAGCCTTGTAAATATTTAAAAATGTAACCTGTGCAAAATTGTAAGCATATCCCATATCTTTTGCTTGATGTCCTGCTCCATATATGATTTGTGGCATGAAACAAATAGGAGTCAATATTTTCTTTTGGCTGGAAAGTGAGGCTGCTCGGCATTTTTATACCTGTGTGCATTTGAAGAATAAAGGTGCTAATTTGGACTGGATTTAGAGGATTGGATCAAGCGAGAAATTGCCAAGCGGCAAAAACGAAGATGGAAAAAGTTGTCAAGTATCTTCCAAAATATTGTTTCAAAAGGCATGCCAGATACGTTTAACTAGCCTGTACTGTTGCAGCAATTTGTCACGGCAAATAAGATTTTTCCTGTTAGTTGTTTTAGTAATTTGGGTTAAAATTGGGTATGACAGATTGTGCTCCTAAAAGTAGCATATTATGCCGATGGCGGTGCTCGTATTTTTCTGAAATTATGCCAAAAATTGTGCTAGTTGTTGTGAAAATATGCTGTTATTAGCACAAAGCGCGGAAACTATTTTCTTTGTTTTCAGCTGTTATTTTACCTTATGCATACGTTTTAAAAATAGCTTGATAACTTCGAAATTAAGTATTTACAGAGTAATATTGTACTGTATAGCTCACCTTTTTTATTTATAAAATGAAGCCCTGCTCGCCTCGACTAGCCTTTGCTATCTACGAGCAGAGCACGTTTATTGTGAATCATGAAAACACCGATAAAACCTTGAACCTTGAACCTTGAAACTATGCTAGCTAGTTGTATCTTTAAGTTTTATACAAATGCCACAATAACTATGCAACATTTTGGTCAAATATTGGAAACAAGTAAACGGCAAACACCTGTAGTCAAACAACACATTTATTTAGTTAGAACCAGAAACTTAAACTGTGCACTTCATTCTATATTCTTATCCACTGACTTGCAAAAGACAAAGTTTAAGGTTCTAATGTTGATTCAGAAGCAGAACTTGTATTATAAAGTAGGAAATCATGTCCTGCAATACTTGATATTATTGCAATGCTATATGAATGCGAGAAGTCACTGAAACATCAGAACATCCTTATAGAAACTCTAACATTTAATTTCCTGTCGTACCCAGGTCCCATGTAGCAAAAAAGCAGACAAAAATTGATTTTACTGCTTTCCGAACATTCTTAAAAAAAAGGTGCTCGCATATTAACACTGATCTCATGTCCACAATGATTGCATAATCAATAAAGGATCTATTTTGTGCTCCAAAACAAGCACAAAAATGCTAATTATGCCGGCAGTGCTTTTTTGGGAAAAATCATGAAAATTGTGCTCTTAATGACGAATTATGTCAAAAATTGTGCTAGCACAATCCGTCAAAGCCTATGAAAGGATTAAATGGCATATAGCTGCATCTCAGAGGTTCAAATGACTCCGAGGGCCACTAGTTAAACCGTTAACCACTCACTTTCTTTCATAATAGCCCTGGCCTTGAAGAAGACTAGTTATACTTATAATGGACCTCACCATTTCACAGCATTTCATGAAAGGCATCCAAGCCTTTGCCTGGCATTGAGGCCAAGGTTGACTGTACACTGTTAGATACGTGAAGTCAGTTAGCATAATAACAGAACTGATATACATATCAAAAGGAAGAGGGTTTGTATTAATGCACAATCAACCTTCGCCTCAATGTCATGTAACAGATTTGGAATGATTGTGAAAAGGCCTATTGAAATATCGCTCAATAAATCTGCTATTTTGCCGTGGTGCCAGGCTTGCAATCAGTTTGGTTTATTTACTCTTCGATTGGCGTCTGGCACCTGTAACTCTACAACAGACAATCCGGCAACAAATAGTAACAATACAGTCTAGTTATGTGTTGTATGGTCCTCTACATTTAAAAGTTTTGCCTTTTCTAACCCTTTATGTTACCTTATAGCCCTATGCAGTGCAATTTTTCGTCACAACCTTCCCTGTGTCGAATATCTCCTCATCGGCGTGCAATATCCTCAAAATATCTCCCTGCCCATATGCATGCTATATCCTAGCTATATATCTCCTCACCACCGTGAACATCCTCTATATATCTCCTAGTCTGCGTGTAATATCTTATGTATAGTGTCTTAAACATTTGAACAGAAAGTAGTTTGGGGATTTAAAGGGACAGTGTCAAGATTAATTTCTCTTATTTTCGTAAAAAGTGGCCGGAAATAATTTATATTTGGGTTTTACTGTTTCGGAATAGGAAGTAGACTTTGCAACAATATTCAATAATTATGGTAGTTTTTATTTCTGGTTAACCCAGTACAAAATCAAATTTGATGAATCATAATCCAATTCCAATGGAGCCATCCTACATTTTACCCTTTATCCCCAAACCGATTGCCTAGTATTGGTGTGTACGACCCTATTGTCAAATAATCAAATTAACTGTTTATTTGATGTCATTTGGGTATTTCTCATAGCAAATAAAAATGTGAAATTTCGGTGGTTTTGCTTGACACTGCCCCTTTAAATGATACGTTAAATTAACGTCCAGAGTTTAATACAAATACGGTAACTCTCAACGTGACGAAGTACAAAACTGACCCCTCCCCCCTTCCCTCTTTCTATTCTGTCGTCTTGTACAGCAGACTCCCGGTTGTGGAGAGTTTTGTACCAAGTCTCCTTAGAAGAACTCTTCTTCTGTAGTGACAAGTGATAAGGTCGGTACCTCCCGATACATCCTCAATGGATTCATGTCATCAAGCCGTATTGGACTGCTATCGTTCAAGCATTGTTGTTCTAGCTTAATCTCTCTCTGTTTATTCATAGAAAGTCTATCTAAATTAGTACCTTGATCGTTAGCACTTAGATCAAAGCTTTGTGTAATATTACTTGCTGCATTTTCTACCTGTACATTAGGTTGACCGTCTATAATACTTGTCGAATTTGTTCCTGCAGATCCCTCACTGGGGGACCCATTATTTACTTGATCGATGTCAGCTGTTGTTAGTTCGGTTAGATCGCTAACGACAGCTTTTGGTCGCACAAAACTCTGCGACATCTCCCCTGTTTCCGTGTCGCAATCGGATACTAGTCCTGAAATTCCTGGAGGAGGCAGTGTCTCCAGTCTGTCGTTAAAATCTGGGTCTATCTCTTTTGTATAAAAAGAGGCGTCGGTATCATGACTCTCATCGAGAAGGTTTACTTCTTCCGTCAATGAATGAGTAGATGGTGGATCGCCATCATTGCCGTCGGAAGACATTTGCTGTTTCACCTGATAATTGCTGATTTCTGGAAATTGAATGCCTTCACCATGTTCGTCTCCGTGAGCTAGGACAGTCTCGCTGCAATCTGGTCGAGATAATTCATTTTCGTAGGAATAGTCGTTAGCAGCAGAGGTAAAGTCATTAGCAATGGAGATGCGGTCTTTAACAACGGAGATGGTATCGTTAGTTACAAGGATGTTATCATTTGCAACGGATGTGCAATTGTTGCCAACGGAGGTGTAATCGTTACTAAAGGCATCTGGCGCCTCAAGTACATTGTAGTCATGATCAATAGTGTCTTCAGAACAATGATCTTTCATTGATTCTGGTCTTTCAAGCACATGATAATCAGGACCATCCTGTGGCTCGTCTGTGATGTCTTCTGTGTCAGAAGGAAGAAGTCCCTCCAGTATACTGTAATCAGGTGTTGCATTCAATGTGGCTACACCCACCTCTTGTCCACGGGCTTGTTCTGATAGATAAGGTACCCTTTCCAACGTCCCTGCAGTGACTAATAATGAAACGAAGTTACCTTTCTTAAATGTGAAACCTTCTATGAAATACTGTTAAGGAATCATCTTCTCTTGCAACGTTTTACAGTTTAGGGAAGAGTTCAAAACTAGTGATTTCTCTACGAGCCTAAATTTAGAAGGGGTAAGGTGGGAATCCATGCAGCCCAACCACCTCGGAAGCAAAATTCCTAATTTCCGTTGCACGCTATCGCTCAAAGTAAACGGTCAAATATAGTAACAAAGGTATTACCTGCTTCAGCGTTCCCTGTCGTTTATTGGTTATGCTTGGCGATTGTGGGTGGGAAAGAGTGGACTGTATTTTAATGTGATGGGAGGATCCCAGTTTTGTACTGGCGAGGGGAGGGGGGAGAGCGAAGTTGGTGAGGAGGGAAAATTGAATAGCGGGATTCAAGTTTTTAAATTGGTGAGGGTTGGAAATGGTGGGGGATTTGACGGTACATAATTCTTTTAAACCATTTTTAATCTGTATATTTTATAAGCACGTATGCGTTTTAATGAGTAGGCCTAACGTGATTAAATAAATGATTGATTGATTGATTGATTGGCTGATTGACTGATGGATTGCTCGATCGATCGATCGATCGATTGATTGATTGATTGATTGATTGGTAGATTGCTTGATTGATTCATTCATTCCTTCAGTCAGTCATTCATTAATTGACTGTAGAACATATTTCTGCAATAAAATCGTTATTACCTGTACCTAAAATCTGGACATTTCTGAAAACAACATAGCCCATGCAACAATGGGAGTAAGGGGTACGCCGCGCCATACCACCTCCTAAATCAATAAAACTGAGTAAAAGTCGAGTTCAAAGTTTTTATCTCTTCCGTTAGAAAGCGCTGTTTTCTGGGATTGTGCTACTTGATTCGTGCTACATGGGCACTGTTCTGAAGAACAGCACATGCTGTAAATGATTAAAATAACATGGAGGTGGCGATACAAGCAGCAGAATATTCCCCTTATGTATAGCCCTTTCTCTAATTACCCCCTACTTAAGAGCCCCCTCCACCATCACCTGTGAGGCACAGGAAATACAAATAAGCCCCTCTTTTCACTAATCCTTCCGACTCTACAAAATACCATTTTCATTATCTAAATCATAACAACCAGGAATAACTTTTGTTGTAAAGATGCTCCTAAAACTCACTATTACGCCTCCCAAGTGTGAAGTGAATGATATTTCAGTAGCACCTATAGCTACTGTATATAAAGCGATCTTCAATTGAGTACAAGTTGGATGTCTAAGTACCTGTCGTTCATACAACCCGCACATATAGTTTACCCACACATTACTCACAAACATAACACACTGCACGAAAAGATATGTTTCAAACAATGTATGACTTAGTTCACTGTACCCTAAACCTCTAGAAATATTACTTTCCCAACTTCCGATGACAATGTGATGTTCTTCTGTAATCAATCGATGCCACAAGCTCACCTTCGCCTGATCTCTGTTGGGTGGGGTCACGTGCAACTTGGGAAGGATCATCTCCGGAATTGAAGTTCTCAGTAACCGAGCCGTCTTCTTCTTCTGCTGACATCTACATACATTGAATGAAGACAATCAAATCCGATTGCAAAAAAGAAGAAAAAGGAAAAGAAAGAAAGAAAAAGAAAAGAAAAGATACCAGATGAGCTTACTGATCATTTGTGATAATAATTTGCTGGTGATAAAAAAATAGAAGCTGAGCGGATTCTGTGTGATACAGAAATATATGCACTCTCAATTTCAACATTTATGAGTGATGTTATGATGTCATCGGTATCCTCATCAGGAGTAGTCAGGCTTCCTCTCAACTCCAGCGAATATATTGCTCTTGTTCGTCAATTTTACTCTTGACTTGTTTAGCTAGATTTGAAAGACGAGCAACAACAGCGCCTCGACGAAACATATACGAATCTACTCCGTCGAGCCCAAAATATTCAAAATATTCAAAATATTCACACGCGACACTTGAGCACATTTATGGCGGCGGCTCCTATTCGCTGGCCACTGCCAATGAGCAGAGCGGGAAACCATCAAATCGCTCCTCCTATGGAAGCCAAGTGGCCCTGTTCACTCAAGGAAACGGACATTCCCGGACGTAATATCTCGACACTCCGGGATCGACAGGGCAGATCTGGAGAATGCGATGATGGACCGCGGAGTGTGGAGTAGGGTCATTCGGGGCACCCCGACCGGAAAGGTCGAATGATGATGAGGAAGATGATGAAAGACGAGCAGTCTTTTACCTGGCTGCCTGGTTTTATTTTTGTAGCCTGCTGTTTGATTTTTCTAACTTTCCCAATCGCTGCTTCATCTCGTCGAAACCTTTCGATATAAAGTGCAGTTTGGATTGTTCGATGGCCATCTATGTCTACTCAGTGCATAGTTATAACGGTTCCATAATAGAAAACAAAAGTAAATCACAACAAATAAAAGAAAAGGAAAACATGTTGTAGAGCTACGAGAAAGACACCACGACTGCATACCAATCGCTGTATTGTATCGTACATTTTCCAGTCACAACGTGAGAATAAAAATCGTTCACCACTCACCTCTGCAATTGATCCAGATCGAACCAGCGGTTCATAAATTGACAACCTCGGACTGCCCGAGCTCTTCAGGCTCTGGTAAAGACATTTGTCATGCTCAAATTCCCCCTCAGTAATCTCTCCTTCTGCCCAACATTCTGTATCAGCTGGCTGTATATTTCCATTTATTGTTATCATTGGTTGAGTTGGTTTCTGGCCTGCACTAGCTGTACTCTGCTCATCGACCTGGTTGTCATCCACGATTGCCTTGTTATCGTAGGTCAAAAGTCCATTCGCCGTAATGTAGGCTGGACGCTCAGGAGGTGTATCAAGCCTCGGTCGTCGGGGCAACGGGCTACGTCGAAAATCTTTGTAAAGAAAATGTGCAACAGTGAGAGGGGGAGGGTTAAAACACACGTCTTTTTGAAGGACCTTGGAGTGTGTGTATGAGGCAGGGTGTAGGGAGGAGGGCACCTTCCAACCAGTAATTAAATATTTTATTTATGAATATATCTGAAGCTAAAAGGCAAACTGTAAATGCAAATAAACCGCCTGTTTTGTCTTTGGGTGCAACTTCATATTCTGTATTTAAATTGTCACTGAATGCCCCAGATTAGAATTAGACGGTGCGGTTGTACCATACATGTGCCCTGGTAGCCGTGTCTGGTTGAAAATAGTAGGTCCCTATAAGTATGAATTTATGCATTCTTACACAAACGTACTTACCTACAAACGTGTTTATATGTGTATACTAGATTTCTCACATACGATATCAAACTAGCTTAATTTTAGTTATTTGGGATAAGAAATTTCTTTATGTGAAGTGAGGATGGAAGAATGATTTGCTTGCACGTATTGTTTTCCTTCAAAACTGTATATACGTAACATCCATTCTTCCAATAATTTCACTCTCATTCATTTTCCTTTTCTTCGCCATTGTTGATCTTCCATTTTTTTCCAAATTTCTTCCACTCCCATCCCACGATATGATGACCCATCCCATCGCCTACCAAATGGCGCAGCCCTCGGCTCATCAGAGGAAAACTCTCCCAGTTCACAGTATATATGATCCTCCTGCACACTGCGTCTAATTCTCACCAGCTCAGCATTATTCTGCAAGGGCAAAAACTAGTTATGCAATACTTTCAAGTGGCATACCATGAAATATCCCACCAGTCACTATTATTTTCAGTGTCCCTCTGAGCAACTTGCCATCACTACGAAGAATGGGGCTGCATTGCAATCAATTACTATTCACTCAACCTGTTTTCTCTGACTATCCCCAAATCTGGTTCCCAGAGCCCACGTTCTTTAAGCCCTGCGGCGAGGAACGAAGGGAGCTTCCACACTCCAGCGCATGCGCATTGAGAGGTCGGTATATAACTGACAGGCGCTGGTGGGCCAAAAGTTGTTGGCTCGCTGACTTTTCTTGTGGATTGTCCCAGAGCTCTTCTTTCCTCGCTGCAGACCTACAAAAAGTGGGCTCTGGGAACAAGATTGATTATTCCCCTTCTAAAAATCCCCTCCCCCTCTTCTTAGGCACCAGAAATTAATGTAATAAGCTCCCTTTCTTTTTCACCTTCTGGTAAGGCTGTGACGAAACTTTGAACCTTCGAACCTTCGTTCGTTCACCTTGCCTTCGAAGATTTCCTTGACCTTCTAAGCTCCGTTTTCATCGTTAAATTATTGTATTCAAAATAAACACGTTCTTTTCAAATAAACATTTTGATGCCTAATCAAGCTGCCGTGAACTGAACAGGCAATTATTTTGTGCAAAAATCCCCTAAATCGAAGTTCACGCAGAGAAGTTTATGTTAGGAACGTGCTTGAAACTGGCTTGAAATAATTATGGCTTTTCGTTGATCATTTTACACATTTGTTTCGTGCTTCACGAGTTTCTGCTCCTTCGTGCCTGTGACCACATGAGAAATGCATTTTTTAACTGAAGTTATGGAAACGAAGGTTCTAAGCTAAAGTTCCAAGCGTTGAAAAAACTCAACGAGCCTCCCAAGGTTTTATTTGGCCATCGCCCCAGCCCTACCTTCTAGTAAGACTATCTCAGAAGTAAAGATTATACCAAGCCTCTTGGCGTTCCATAGAGATCAGACAAAACACTAGTTTTATCCTATCAGTTTTCATCCAGGCTTCTACGGCGGTGCTGCGACAGTTGATGTGTTTACTTAACTTACCGGTCTTGGAGAGAGATTTATCGCCTCTGTAATATAAAAGAAAACAAAATAACAGTGTGTGAGACTATTAAAAGCACATTATATCGCATCTTCAACCCTAGAAAACATCTGAAATGGTTTATAATTACCACTTTGACAACCGAAACTGGTTCACTTATTTAGAAATTAACAAAGCACATTGTCCTCCCTCTGATAACGACAGCTATTTCTTTTTAGCTCAATCACCTTGAGGTTGTTCCCAGTTCGTGTTGTACGTTGTATACTAAATGAAAGATAGAGGGAGGGAAATATAGCGAAAATGTTTACTGTCGCTCGCCCCTCCCATATTTTGTATATTAAAAATAGAAGGGAGGGGGGGCCAGAGTGTTATTTTCGTTCCCTCCCCCAATTCCCCCCTTCCCCTACCCATGCGCAGCCAAGCTCATAATTTTTCCCTTTATTTTATAATAATAATAATAATGATAATAATAATAATACTAATTTATTGACACATCTTCACAATTAAAATTGAAATACAATGTGTTTACAAGAAACCTTAGTAAAAATTGCAATAATAAAGTTTAATAATTTTTTCCCTTAAAAGACCTGAATTTAAGAGTGCGATTTTCAGTTCTGCTATTCTAATTACCCACATAAAAATAAATATTTAAAATCTCAATATAAACATTTTCCCCACCATCATGTCAGTGTGATATCACGGCTTCTTCATTGCATCAGCAGGCCAAATTCAACTTCCGATCACAGCAGAAAAAACGGATCATCATGAAATTGAAACACGTTGGCAAAACAGAACAAAATTAGTTTATTCTGACAGGCAACTTCTCTCAACTACAATCTTCAAATATTTTGCAACAAAGAAGTCAGGTTAATTAAAGATTAATATAAATTTCAACTTACCATGTCCCTTTTCTGCATTGGGAGATAACCTGTTGAACAGAAAGATGTGTACTGTTGAATGTACGGTTCAGTATACCTTGCACCAGGGTCACTCTGCTCTCGTTTTAGAATTTTCGAGGGAAAAAGGTGAGGGAGGGGAGGAAAAGGGGGAAAACACATAGGGCAAAATTTAACTGTGCTTAAGTCAGGTCCACACACCAACTTCCCGTCAACAAACACCTGATGTCGTCCCCATATCTCGTTTTGCTACCAACAACAGAGCTGGGGATGAGATGAGGTTCAGGTGTTTGTTCGACGGAAATTTGGGCATGCGCAGTTGGTGCATGGGTCTGATTCATGGCTCGCGCACAACCAAATTTTTCTAGATCTCGTTATTCCTCCACTTTTTTCATCGAAATTCCAAAACGAGATCTGGGAACGAGATCAAGGACAATCTGGTAGAGATATACTATCACACACACGCACACACCCACCTTGCTTTTCTTTGTCGAATGTTGAGCCAAACACATGCACAAATGATAAGTACACACAAAATGGCTCCCACGGCGCCTATTGCAGCGGCTGTGACACTCTTGTTCTTCTCGTCAGACGCACCACCACCCACACGAGTGTTGGACTGCGGCACAATACTCATCTCCATACTAACGGCCGAGATGTAAAGCTTGCTACCGACTGGAAGGATTGCTGCCGTTGGTGCACGATTCTTGAAGAAAATAAAACGCGTTAAGGGGACTCTCAAACCAAAGAAGTGACTGGTTGCTAAGTGAAATTAAAACTCAGTTTCTTCATTATCTTTTAGGCTAGGGAGTTATAAATTATAAAATATATTGTTTGGTTGTCGTCCTAGCTGCTTAAAGTTCCTAATGTATATTCAAGTACGAATTTCCTTCACCCGCCTAACATAATTATCATTAAGTATGGTACTACGACATTTTAGCATACAACGTTGAAATCTTAATTAGAGAGAGCGGGGTGCTTTTTGGGAACAGAAAGGAAAGGAAAGGAAAGGAAAGGAAAGGAAAGGAAAGGAAAGGAAAGGAAAGGAAAGGAAAGGAAAGGAAAGG
>JANVCK010065003.1:0-12389 GCA_026546655.1 Epizoanthus illoricatus | reverse complement strand
TGCCAGTTCGATACGGTAAACCACTTTTCTTCCCGAGCGATTTGAATATGCACCAAATCTGAGCAAAATTAAGTGGTACCAGCGCTGCGAACACGGCATTTCACGTTTTGCCGGATTTGTCAAAAACGAAAACTCTTTAAAAAGTTTAATTGTGATTTTAGTAAATAGTTCACCAAAGGGTTTCTCCTGACCCAATGTGAAGAAATCCGAAATTTCAGTTTTGTCCGCGAATTCTCGATATTTACAGTCAGCCGCTCTTAAACTGTCAAGAAACGTTCCCTAAAAAATTGTAAGTACCTCGAGATCGGTATCGCAAATAATGAGTCGAGTTTTTTCTCCTTTATATTGTGGCTCAAGCGCAGGGCTCGCAGACCATGCGGAAAGAGAAAAACAAGGATCCATAACTTACGCGGGTAAATAACTTTAATAACTTACGGGGTTACGGACCTCAAATTGGCCAATCATAGTGCGCGAAATTACTTGGCCATATAACTGAAAAGACAACTGCATGATGTGGCTCACAATGTCGATTTCTGTAGCATCACTGATCAAGAGACTGGGAGTTGCTACTTTCCCCAGCATGGGATGCTAGTCCGCTACAAAGTTACCCCTCGACAAATCATGTAGGCATCTATATGCACCTCAGGCTCAGGCTGGGTGGAGAAAAGCATGAATTGAGAGTACTTGCTTTTGCCAAGGACACTGTGAAGTGATAGTGGTCAGGTTTGAAATCTCGACTACGAGCAATAGTTTTGATTTATAGCTTTTTCAGCAGTCCATATACGTCTGTACCCTTGCATAACCCAGTTACTTTTTTAGAGAAAATTGCCTCTATATACAGGTTTCAAATGAAAACGGGCGGTTATCGTGAAAACGCAAAAATAAAATTACGTTTTCATTGCCAGGTCCACACGGATACGTTTTCGAAAATTTGCGTTTCAGTCAAATAAATCCGTCTCCGTGTGGACGGGGACTGAGACTTTTTGCTGCCATGTTGGTTTATGGGATTCTCTTATCTGCGATCACTCGTATATAAATAGAAACACTTGTCTGTAGTGCTGCGGCATGGCCATGAAGAGGTTGGCCGATAGGGCGGCAGACCGTCGCCGACCGTAAAGCCTGCTTCACACTAGATTTTTCTTGTGTTGCGATCCGGCGCGCTTGCGCTTTTAAAAGTCGAATGTGTGAAGCAGACTTATGGAAACCAGGCTTTACTTCGGCCCCCCCCAGTTCAAGCTAAAGCAAACAGGAATTCAGTCAGTAAGTTTTGATTTATCTCTCGTTTCCTCAGGGTTTCGCTTTTTCGATAGACTATGTTTGTTCTCTGACAAAAAATACTCAAAATTTTTTATTGGCTAAGGCAGAAAGTACGTATAGAATTTAGAATTATATTTCAATGACCTTTTATTACAATCAGCCAACTCAAATGTGCAGCATAACTTACTACAAGTTCAATATATTCTGGCAATATTGTGCTTTGCGGTGATAACTAAAAGTCTGCGAAGCCAATATAAATTGTTCGGGTTTGTTTGTTGTCCTTACAAGATGTCAAGTGTACTCTGGGAGCGGGGTTGGAGGAAATACAAGGAAGCAAACTACAGATATAATTCTAATCCTAACCTAAAGGCGAATCTTTATCCAACTTGTGAAATGTATTATCTTTCTAATTAAAAGAAATCAGGCCGATTTTAATCTACTTGCCGGCAGTGCATGCACATGCAACTGGAATGGAAGCGACGCAGGCTAAATTTCACTTCGCGCCGCGGCTGCCACCGGAAGTGCAGCGTTCCCTGGGAACGTCAACATTTGGCGCCTCTCGGTCGCTGATTGGCTAAACACATTCCTCCTGCTTTGTATGCAGAAGAGGTTCCCAGAGTTTGAACAGTGGCGGGCCTTGGTAGATAGCTCATACTCTTTTCTTCTCCTTTCAGCCAGCATATCTGAGCTGTTGCTAGTCTAGGACTCTTCTTTACTTTCCTGACCCTATTTATGAGCTCAAATATTGTTCTCTGAGTTTCTGTTTAGTCGTCAAAAGGCATTTTCGCGAGACACACGTGGTAGTTGTTGATAACGAGTTTTCACTTTTACCATCATGGCGAGTTGGAGAAATAGAGCTGGCAGCATTAGCTTGAGCCTTCCGTTGCCTTCAAGCGCTTCTACGGACATTATGACAAATGCCGTGCTTTCGCCAATGACAGAGTTAGCAATGAATTTGGAGCACAATTCCATCAGGTAGGAGCATGCTTTTGAGCGAATAGTCTATGCAATGATGTCGCTTCGTGTTCATGGCGACCACGATTCCAAGATGGTGGTCGCGTTACGCGTTGTTGTTTGCTGACAAAGAATCTTGGAATGGAGTTACTACATTTTTCATTTTTATTGTTTAAACAGCTTAGGGAGAACACCAAAAAGAAGACTATCGATGTCAAGTGTTGGAACACCGTCTCCTTGCCCCTCGCGATCTCCTCGATTTCAAAGGACGATGTCAAACGAATCAGGTTAAAATCATTACCAGACGCTTTTCTTTACAGCTAGCTCTTTGTTTGGAATTGCTTCGAATTCTAACTGGTTCTTGTTTCGTCTTTAATCTCCAGGTTTTGGCTCCGCACCGAGTTCGCCAGTTGGGATTGCACTCGATTCACCAACGGTTGAATATTTAAAGTAAGTTTTGCATTTGGTAATGAAAGAGGAAGTTGCATTGCTTTAAAATGTTTTTCGAAACATAATCTGCCTCATGGTGAAATGTATTTGCTATAAACAACATGAAAATATATTCAAATTATATTCCCTGCGAGCAGAGATCCTCAGCTCGCAGGGTACAAATTATATTGGAAACTCACTAGAAACTTTTCACAACTCCTACTACCTCGTAATAATCAAGAATTTAGAAATATTAACTGCACAGGTTTTTGAAGATTTTGTAAAATTGAGAAGTGTCAGCTGGGCACATTTCGCTTTCAGTGCAATCCTTTACCGATGTTTTGGTTTTGTATTTCAGCAAGTGAAAATTGATTTAGCACATTTCCTATGCAATATATTACTGGGCGGGAATTTTGATTCCTGTAAATAGTATAATATTTTTTGTTCATATTGACCAGTTTGTACTGTTGAATTAAAAAATAATACCAACCCTTTACCCCACAGGGCCAACTCGAGAACAAGAAGAACAAATTCACTGTTGAGGTTCGTTGGTTTTCTTTGGCATACATTAGCAGTAGTGCAACCCTTGTACATTGAAAGTATTGTATAATTCACCCGGTTTTAGAATTTTGGCCAGAAAATACACGTCGTTGAAACATGGAAATTCACAAATTGAAGTGTAAAGGCCAGAAAAAATTAAAAAACTTGAAAAAAGCCCAGACCTCTTGGCGAGATGCACATTGTCATATTGTGTTTCTGCTCCATTTGGCACCTAGGTGGCCACATGTTAGCTTTTTCATTAAATCACACTTCGAAATCTTGACAGTTCAACACCTGCCTTTAATGCTTGTTCTTTTGTTCTATCAGCTGGTAATATTTGTCCATTGCTTTATTCAGATGCCAGTAATTTTAAATTTAAGAAGAATAATGAAGCAGATTTCAAACATTTATTAATTAATGGATTTCAATACATATCATTATGGACAAGTAATACATTTTCTGTACAGAAGTCCTATATGCCTGAACAAACAATAATTTATTGTTATTACCCCTAAGCTTCCCAACCTCTTCCTAACACGGCTAGGTACAATAACCATGGTATGGCATGGCAAAGACCATCGGTATACCATTCTTCTATGATTAGCAAAAAATGATGGACTGTATTTCCCAGTTGATTGCCCATCTGAATTACACTTAAATGCAGGCCAGTAGGTAACTGGTTGTTTTTGCCAGCTGCTATGGAAAATAATAAATTGTAAAAAAATGTGATACTAATAAAATTAACATGCACAGTGCTGTAATTTGACAAATTATATAATCCAGAGCCTTTTATTTCCATAGTTTCATGTGTGTGTGTGGAGCCTTGTATAACTTTGGAAGATGTTGTAGACAAGTTAATAAATTAATCTTTTTTGTCATTGTAGGAAACCAGTATTCAGGAGATGGAATTCTTCACCTGTAAGTACTTATTATATACAGGTAGCAGAATAAAGCATATTTGAACCACAAAACGACAAACCCAGGGGGGATACTTAGGTCCAGTTTTGCTGGGTATGTGCCGATGGCCTCTCTAACCCCTAATCCCATTGTAGCCACTTTTGTGACTTCTTCATATATAGGAACCCTATCTTAGTCACTTTTTTTGCAAATGGAAATTATGCTGTCCCAACCTGGTCACTCATTTCCAAAACTGAGACACATTTTAGTCATTTGGGCTGTTTCAAGGTCTTTCCATTTCAAATATATAATAGGTCACATTCTAGTCACCAGGGGTGGATCTAGGAATTTAAAAAGGGGGCACCGTCAAAATGAGAAAAAACAAGCACCACAGCCTCTAAAATGTCATTTCCTGCAATCTGAGTGCATTTTGTTTGCTTTGGACAGTTCTTAAAATAATATGGCTTGGACTGAAGAGGGGGACAACAGCCCTCCTTGCCCCTCCCCTAGATCCATTACTGGTCACTGTACTTACTGTTGTAAATGTATATGATCCCATCTTAGTGCATGTGCCTGTTAGATCATTAAGAAGGCCGCAACCTATCTCAAAGGTAAACAAGTTTCCTGTGGATAGTCTGTTACATAGTGACATCACTACTCCCTCACTCAAACTAGATGTAAATACCCCAAATACCTGTGAATAGTCCTCACCTTTTGGAAGAGAACCAGGTCCAAAGTTAACCCTACCTGAACTGGGGGGGGGGGTAAATTGGCCCCCACAACATTTTCTGATCATGTTAGTTACTCTAAAATGGATAAAATTATCACCATGAAACTTTATGACTTCCTAAAATTTATCTGTGGCAAATTTAATGTGCACCCATTTTGTTGCCATAACAACCATATTTTGAGTGAGCACAGTTACACAGTAAAGTGCTATTGATCAGATGTAAATAGCACTATACAAATTATTATTATTATTAACAGTGAACTGTAAGTTGCACTTACTCAGGTCATTGTTTTAGACTTTTCAATAAGACAATTCAGGGGCAGATCCAGAAAATTTATAAAGGTTGTGGGGGCGGGGGTGGCAAAGGACCCTCTTCAGAAGACTATAATATCCAGCTACATTTTATCCCTTATCCTCCACATATTTACAGTTCACTCAGTATTTATTTCTTGTATTTTCCAGGATGGCACGATTGAAGATATGTTAAGTGACAACAAGGAAAACTTTGATCAGTTTGATGGAATTGGTTCACTTGACAAACCATGCAAAACTGATGAACATCAAGATGAGCAACAAAAAGAAATAAGAACTAAAGCTACCAAGAACTTTGAATTTGTGCGACCTAGGCTTCCCATCATGGGAAAACTTTCTACTTCATCAGGAAGAAAATCAAGATGCACACCATTTAGGTCATTGTCAGACCCTACATCACAGGTATGGATTAAAAATTGAAACAAAGAAGCATGTTATACACTAGGGAGAAGATAAGGGATTCTGTTTGTAAAACATACAGAGCATTATCTCTCCTATTTTCGCACATCACAAATCACTATTTTAGCCACATTAATACCCAGACCAATAGTGCTGGGAATTTTAAGTATTTAACCCTTAAACATATAAGCCTAAAATCATAACACGAACATTTATGTGTTCCAGCCAGCTAGCTGTTCACTGAACTGTCCCAAAGCTGTCCCATGTTAATTACACACTCTGCAGGCTATTTAGAACTTCATAGTTGTATGTTGTAGTTGGTTATACAGGTACACCAAAAACTTCTTCAAGCAGCATAACTTAATATTTTAGATTTTTCTTGAAAGCCCTACTCTCACTGGTAATGAGAAAACTGGTGAAATCATATTAATAGAATTCCTGTTGAGCATGTGTCACACTTACCCAAGAAACTGCTGAAATTCTATTCTTGTTAATTATTACCTGGGAACAGTGGCACATGCTCACATGAGTTCTACACAGTCAGTCTCATCAGAGTCTCTAATAATCTTTGAATAGAAAACTGTAAGATGATTATCAGAATGCAAAAGTCCCTGACATGTAGCCAAAATTTGAAGAATTTATTATGCCATAATTTATGTTTCTGTAACCAGACTACAGGTGAAGAATCTGAAGCCTTGGTTTCACCATCTAAATCTGAGAGTGACAGTCAAGACAGTGGAACGTGTGACTTTGACTTTGATGATGATGATGAAGATGATGATGATGGATTCATGAGCATAGTACAAGAGGAACAAGAAGAGGTAATTGGTACCTGGTAATTGAACCCTGAACTGAACACCCTCAAGAAACTGTTTTAATAGTGAATTGGTCAATCGATTGACATAGGCTAGATGTAAAAACAACAGCAAATACATGAAAAGTTTGCACCAAGCTTCAATTTGACATTATTTTTTGTTTTGGGAATTGGAGCTTGTCTTGAAAATGGGCTATTGTTGCATCAAACATGTCTGATCAGTTAGGGCCTGTTTATATGGAGGCAGGCCAGCCCGGCAACTGGGCTGGCCCTGTTGGGGAGACAAATTTTTTCGTGTGTTTATATGGGAAAATTTTATCCCACCAACCGGGATGAAATTGGTGATCTGTTATGGACATGTACGGGTTGAGTGAACATTTTCGTTCCGGCCAGCCGGGATGAAGTGTTTATAAGGGAAATCTGCTGGCGTGGCGCCATACTGTCTGGCCAGGCTTGCCAGGATCCCGGCATCTCTGTGCCAGGATCCCGGCAACCGGGCCAGCGTGCCTTCTCATATAAATGCAATGAAAGTTTAATTAGGAAAATAGGCGTGAGGAAAGCCCGCCTCCATATAAACAGGCCCTTAAAGGGTTTGCATGCACAAGAATATTTATTGAAGGTGTTACTTATTTGTATTGGAGACTGGCATATAGGATTTGGCATGTGTTTTAAAAAAACATCCAGATTTGGAAGTGTTTGGATAGTCTTTGTATACTTTATATATTATTTTATCACTCTTTTTGAAGTTACTTGGTTATAAAGCTGTATTTATAACTGCATTTAGATTTTAAATTGTGCTTACTAGTTATTATAATAAATTCTTATCATTATTTGCATGCATTACTTGTCTTTACTTAACTAGGCTGGAAATGCTACAGCTGTTCCTCAAGGTATGGAAAACCTTGTATCAGCTCCAATTGTATCCACAAATGTCACTCCACCTGCTGACATGAAGAACAGCACAGGTGAAACTCCCAAACAAGTGGTCAGTACGGGAGATGTGCGGCCGAGAGACCTGTTCAACACTGGAAACTGTACCAACAGGAGTGTGTGTCTATTGAGAGAGAGGTCAAAATCTATTGCTGTTGCAAATCCTAGCAACTGTGCTATAAGGGAACGATCAAAATCATTTGCCTTGAAGGTCAGTATACTTAGTATACATAAACATCAGGGATGTCAATATTATCATAAAATTTTTGTAGTTAACTTGGGAGATGTCAGAAAATCCATTCTAATTTCTCACAAGATTAATCCTTTGAAACACCAAAAGTTCTGTTGACACCCCCTCCAGCCAGTGATGGAGTTTCCTCACATCTGACTGATTTGGCCAGAGATCCAGCCCTCCAAGGAATCCTCTTTCCTCAACCTCCCTCCCTCAATCCATCCTATCTTTGACACTTGTCATTATTAATATCCTCCTATCTGACCGTTTTGACTGTAGATCCAACTTTCCAAGGGCTGAGCACTTTAGCCCCACCCACCCCTTCATACATTCACTGATGTTTTTTATATTAATTATCTTGTTCTGACCAGCAATTCAACCCTCCAAGAATGTATTTCCCCCCCCCCCATAGCTGTAGTACTGATGGAGTAATTTTTGTTAATATCTCCCTTTCTGATTGTTCTGAGCAGAGACCCAACCCTCCAAGAGATTCAAGTCCAATGGAAAGAAAACGGCTCAGGTAATGCTGACAGTGTGATATTTGATATATGTAGGTAGGAGTGTAGTCTCAATATATAGTTTCCTACAGTCCACTGGAATACTGTGCTAATTTATGATGAAATGCAACTTACAACAGAAATGGAGCATATTTGATCAGGGTTTCTGTGTTCTTGAAAATTCCTGAATGTACTTGAATTTGAAAAACAAATGGGAACTTGAAAGTAAGTACTTGAAAATATACAGAGAACTACTTCAAAGTCCTTGAATTTTCTGTAATCTCTCAGAGCAATCTTATAGGAACTGGCAACAGTTGAGATCTCAAATACCAAATCCCTTGGCACTATGAGCCATCAATGACGTGCTAGGGGCCCTTAAATTTATAGGAAAAGGATCCTTGAAGTCCTTGAACTTGATGTTCATCTAACAGTGGGAAGCCTGCATATATACATGTACGTTGAAGCTCCAGGCTTTAATTTCTGGTCTTACTACATTTATAATGGATTGCAAAGAGAAAAGTAAGGTTGATATGCTGTAAAACAGAAGTATGTGACAGAGAGCGGATAATTTACATGTTATGCTGTCAAACAAAGTTAATCTGTCAGCGATGACTCTTAATATACATTCAAATTTAATAACTGTAACTTGCATTGTAGACAAAGATGCATGTCAGCCATCGAAGGACCCTCATGGCCATCACCACTGCTAGACAGGGTGAGTACAGTACTCAAAGGTGTTGCAAAACACTATCATATTGCCATAATTATGCTGCCTTTTGCAGCAAAAATGATTCATAAAGTACATCAGTCCTACCTTAGAATAACAGACTGTTCCATGCATCATCTCCCCAGCCCGGTCCAGTTAATCAGCCAAGTCCATTTAGAAGATCACTGTCCCTTGCAGAACCTAAACATGATTTAGACATAGACCGCATCCTTGGCACAGGTAGGGATATTATTGGTTTGATCAGTGTACTAAACATCAATAGGGTGCCAGAGCATGATAGAGCTTGATACATGTCCAAATGCTGCAATTCAAAATTGTTTGCCAGGAGAGTGCAGTCATATATATCAAGGATTATAAACCCACCCTCAGTAGGGATGGGGCAGTTTGACTTTGCCACCACTCTGGGACGGACTTATTATGCACCTATTACAGCCATAACAACAGGGGGGGGTTATTGGGCAGGAATTTGATAAAATTCCATCTCCCCAGGGTGGAGAATATGACATTGAAATCAATCTCTAGAAATCTTTATGGTATGTTTTTACTATGAGAAAAACCTCTTGCCCCACCTTTAGGAATTTGACTGTTTTTTATGTTTTGAGTCAAATCTTTACCTATTGCCCCCCCAGCTTTACATTCATTTGATAGGTACCAGTAGGTCACACTGGATACCACATGACCTGGGTTCATACATGTACATGTATGAACTAATCATTCACTGTAAACAGAGCTCCAGTGTGAGCCAATAGTTTAGTGCTTATACTAAAGCATCTGTAAGTGATTAGTATAATGATCTAAGTATTTAATCAATATGGATCTTTTCCATATATGGTCAAACTAAGGTGTATGAGCTAAAAGCTAGTAGTTAAAATAGAAAACCAATTGAATTGCTATTATCTAATATCCAGTGGTTGGTATTTAATAAACCAGTAATTTATTATTCTTAAGTGTGTAGAACATGGTAGCTATTTCTTAATGAATTTCAAATGCTATGTTTTTGCAGAGCAACAGAATGATGTAATAGGAGATTTCAGCAAGGTAGTTGTATAATCATGTTTGTTGTAGAATTAGGGTTGAAACAGCTCTTGCAAATTTACTGTTGTAAACATCAAATTATAGTTATTATAATTACTATTTTACACTAGATTTTTAATTATATATAAGCACTTTGTGTAGTACTGTCATGCATGTTAGTTGATATACTGTAAACAATCAAATGAGCACCATCATTGCATATTTAATGTTGGCATCTAGTACTTATTTAATTGTCATCAATTTCAATGAGTGCACTTTCTCTTTAAACCTTAAAAGAAAGTAAATTGTTCATGAATGCAATTTTAGTATGTTTGTTGCCACTTCCATTTAAAAAATAACAAAACAAATGATATTAGGAGTTTATTTCACTTCATTGAGTTCATTGTTATGTAACAACACAAATCTTGCAAGTCAGCTGGCAATTATTGTAAAATATTGGGGTGGGGTAGGTGGGTGCTATGTGAAAGTGGGTGCTTGTTTAAAAATTCCCATTCAAGGATGGTTGCAAATTTGAGAGTAGGTGTTTATTCAAAGGTGAGCAGTTGATCAAATTTTTGCAGTACCAAAATTATAATTTTAATTTAGAGTAGAGTACTTGTTGGTAACAGGTTATTAATTAGGAATGGGGAGGGGGCATTTATAATTGTAAAGACTGGATACCAACTCTAAGCACTGTGGTAATTACATGTATAAAATGGACTTTTATTTTGGCAATAATAATTTATTGTTTGAGTCTTGTCCATGCTGAATCACCAACTTGAAACATTAAGGCCAGCTTCTTCATGGTTACATAGCAGTTCATTAAAGTATTTGGCTCACAACATAATGCCGAGATCTATTTATGTCTGGTTTCACTGCCTCGGACAAACTTGCCAATCCTAGGCATACCAGTTAACAAAGCTCACTGATTGGTTGATATTTTTAGAACAGCCGTAGGTAAGAGTCCCATTACATCATGAGTCAGATGTTTTAATATGAATGAAATGGGAATTAAAGACATTTCTGATTACCAAATTTTCTATTCCAGCCATATGTATTACCAGTCCTTGAGAGTCGAGATGCAAAACACAAGGATCTGAAAAGCATTTCACCCCAAACAGTAAGTTGTAATACCCCCTCTCAGTGCTGTGTTTTACCTTCAGTTATGCACCAAAATATAGTGTTTCTTCTATTTTGGAAATTCAAGGTTATTCATATAAATATCAATGTTAATCAAGAGTTATTTTGTTTCATTAGGTTGCAGAGATCCTAGACAACAAATACAACTCTGTAATTGACGAACATTACATTATAGACTGTCGCTATCCATATGAGTATGAAGGAGGTCACGTCAGGGTATGTCCTGCTGCATGAACATTGAGTGGGGACTGGGTGTGGTGGCCCAGTGGTTTTTGGAGGGTTTGATCATGGCCACCGGCACTTCATATCATATGGTACCCTTGGGCAAGACAATTACTGTCACAGTGCTTCTCTTCACCCAAGTGTATCAGTGGGCCTGGCAAATTGTTGGGGGCCAAACCTGACAAAAAGCTGGAGGGTAATCCTTTGACAGACTAGTATCCCATCCAGGGGGTAGTAATATGCTGCCACTTAATGCGACAGTGCCAGTTCTGATAAGCCAATTTGGGAGAACGTTTGGACCTTATCACCCTCCCCCTTCCCAGTTCGAGTACAATATCTGGGGCATGCACGTAATTTTAGATCACAGTCAGTCGCATTCCCAGACATCTCGCTCCAAGCCGATGGAAGCCTGGTGGCAAAAAGCTTCTGTATAAAGCAAAAAAGTTCCCAAAGCATTCCCATGTTCTATAATTATATCATTTCAGCAGGACATCAAGCCATTCACACCGACGTAAAACTAAGGTCTCAGGACTTCTTACACAGATTTCCATTTGTGACTCTAGTGATTGGTAAATTAGATATTTTTTGTGCCTGATAGGTAACTTGTGACATTTTTTGCTCAACATATTAAAAGTCTTAATGGCCCACAGAAGTCTAAACAAGAAAGGTTATGCTAGGCTTCTGGGATGAATTCACCCACTGATATAGGAAAGGAAGGCTCCAAATATGGAACACGCATCCCAGAGGACTGGGAACTAGACTGGATCACAGTATCTCACAGTCTTTGAGACTTGTTTCCAATGTTGCTGATGCCTAAATAGCACAGAATAATTTATATTAATTGTATTTTGTCAGGGAGCTATCAACATTTACTCTAAAGATGACATGATGCATGAATTTCTGGAAAGACCTAAGTGCCGACCAGGCAAAAGAGTGGTTATCATCTTTCACTGTGAGTTCTCGTCCAAGAGAGCACCAGACATGTAAGTTGAAGCACTAGATGATTATATCCAGGACTGTGAGTAAATATGCCTGATTTTTCCTAGTGACAGATGACAGTGAAAATCAAGAAAAGAAAGATTTCTTCAGTTTTTGCTTCTGTAATTTACGATCAAACGAAAACTATTCAGTCTACATGTGAATGATGGTCATCTACAATAAGTCCTTTTTATACTAAATGTTTTCTCATTTATTAATCTTGATACAATTGTAGGTCACTTATCCAATCCTGAAAACCCTCAAGTATAAAAATCGGTCCAACCAAATCCAACCCGAAAACCCCCAAACCCCATAAG
>JANVCK010064892.1:0-12392 GCA_026546655.1 Epizoanthus illoricatus | reverse complement strand
AAAAAAAGTTCATGTTTGTACAATTATGTGGCCTCGAAAAAATATACGCTCTCGAATCGAATGTTCTATCAGCTGCATGCCATCAACAGCGCACGCAAACAACAAACCTTTGGCGACCGGGCACCTATTAGACGTCATGGATCACGTGACATCCAATATGGCGGACGTGTGGGTACAAAAACGGCAAGTTTGACCTCGCCGTGTTCATTTGAATTTCATTATTGACATCCAAAACATTTACGAAAAAACTTTGAACAACTCAAAGATTATTTTCAGCCGATCTTGCTTTTTCACCCGAATCTTATACAATAAAAAAAGTTACTCATGCTAAACTAACTATTGATAGGATAATTTCCAACACAAATCTGTATTTCCCCATACAGAAAGTGTAGGGATTTTAGTAATTTGTAGTTTTATGGATATGTTCTTAACATTAGGCCAATTATTGTAAATTTTTATAAATTTTCAGAATCTGTAAATTAGGTAATTATTATCATTGTTAAAGAAGGTGATTATGATGGTGTATAAATTTTGTCAGATAAGAGTTTCGTGATAATTTGTGTCGCACGCCGGAACCTTGATACCCCCATTTAATCAAGAGAAAGATGTTCCTTGAACATACTTTTATTAGCCAACATAAAATAGATGTTTCTGAAATTTGTAAAATCAAAGGATATTGACGGAATACTAAGTTGACACTAGACTTCTCCACAAGCAATTCAGATAGTGATTTTCAGGAAATTTCCGACAAGTAATTTGAGCAGCAAAAGCTCTCAACGAGCCTCTCTTTTCCCTCTCCCCTCCCCCTTCTGTTCTTCGCCCACGTCAGGAGAACCCGTTGCTATAATTCACCATCACTCGCTATAAACCTGCTGGATATACCGAAAAAAACTGACTACGTTAGATTTCAGTCATATTCTACGAGATTGGCTTTATTGCATGACTGAATTATTCTTCGTCGCCGAAATCTGCACGCACATTGGACAACCTGTAATCTAGTGGTGATCGTTTGACCGCGGCGGAATTCACATGCAATTTACATGTGATCACGTGATTGCTAGCCAGTGCCTTATTGATAGATTAAATTATCTCATTAGCGGCAAAGCAGCACAAATTGCCCGCAATAAAATCAAAATGGTCTAGTTGATCGGCACGATTTTGGTTGCATGCAATACAAATTCCATGGCAGGCTGCCGCATGCGGCGCAATTATGCACGGTTTTGCTTGCATGCGACTAAAACCTCACAAACCGTAAACGCTCTATTAAGCCCCCGGGTACATGGCTTATGGGGAGGGGGGAGGCTTATTCAAATATCAGTGACAGCCTCACGTGAAGTTAGAAGTTGGAAATGCTCAACAGAAGAATATAATATGCTACTACTGATCCGGTTACTGTTCTTGCTCGTCCTTAATCGTCGTATTTTTTGGAGGGGGAGGGGGCTTATTAGAAAGTTAGGAGTATCAATGTGCACTGATTTACCGCCCCTCCCATTACCATGTTGGTATAAACAGCAACGGCAAGCAAAACAACATTGCATAGGAGGCGGTAATTTATAATTGGGTGTAGCAACTATTTTGTCCGAGATTGTGGGTCTACAATGGCCGGACTGAAAGGTATGTTACGTTACTATGCCTGGAGTTCACGGAAAAGAAATAGATTCTCAACATTATTCTTGGCATGTGCTTAAACCTGTGTGTGTTGGGAGGGAGAGGGTCAGGTTTGTACTCTAATAAACAATTAACCATAAGGGTAGGGGCGCGGTAGCCGTTTGATTTACACCCTTATGGCTGTCTTGTAAAATGCAGAAGTCAAAGGGAAATAGCGGGGGAAAACAGAGAAAAACAACGACAGCTGTTAATGAACACTTGATACATGTATATGTGCCAATTTAAATGCCAGTAAAAGTTTCGCTATATGACTTGTGCCATACCACCCAGGTTATCCCGATCCTGAAAAACGAAGAATAGATTACAGTTCATAATTAATGATATCTGTCATTGTAAAGAAGTTCGGTGCTCCAATCGAATCAATATGCCTGCCACGGTTTAGAAGCAGGAAATTAATCAGGATAATAATAAAACTCATAGTGATATACATATCAAGAGAAAGTGGGTTTATATCAATTCCCAGTTAACGTTAGCGTCAGTCATGTAACAGCTGACAACTGTGAAAGGGTTCATTCATAGCCGCGGTGGAACATTGCCAGAAGTACGTGTTGCGGTAGAACATTGCTAGTCAATTTCTCTCCCCCACCCCACCCCCCATCCTAACTCTTCGCTGCGTTCTAAGTATACTGGTCAAGTTTCCTCAAGCTTAACTCAACCTCAACTATCGGACTAAAGTAAAGTCGTTTTGCGGTATTCTTGGCGTATCTCGCTGGCTATGTATCAGTTCATAACCAAGAATCACGGATAAAATTATTGTTGAAGATCGAGAATCCTATCGCCAGTATACCGCTATTTAAAAAATGTTGTCCGAGTGCATTCATACATCGCAGTCCGGAACGAAATTGGGGGTTGTCGACAACTAAGGAAGAATGCAAGTTTCTGCATTGGAAAGCTTAAAAGTTTAAGCAAATCAAATAGTTAACTATCGCAGTAACTTGCATTCTTCTTTGTTTTTAACCGATCCACAATTCATTTCGGTCTGGTAATGCATAACCATGAAGCAACCTTTTTTCAATGGCTAGCTGTGTGCAATAACTGAATAGCACATTAATCAAGAACTTTACCTACTCAACAACGGAAGGTGGATGGCCAGTCGTTAGAGTATGTTGAGGATTTACATATCTACGCAGTGTAATAAATAAAGACACTGGGGCACACCGGGGAAAACTCGAGGAGCATTCGCGTGGCTTCGTCCCAGCTGGACGTCAAACAGGTACAGTCGTTAAGACAAAGTGATGGGGTTGATCAACTAAAAGTTGATATGTTATGTTTTCCGCCGTGAGAGTGAAAGATGCTCCGACGAAGGCCTAGCGTTCGAAACGTCAACTGATACCTTTCACCCTCACGGCGAAAAACATAATATATCAACTTTTAGTTGATCAATCCCATCATTTAGCTTACTCGCCGATGTAGAAAACCTAGTTTTTCAGTAAAAACTAGCCTACCAGAGTTGAGACAAAAGATTATACTTCACAACTGCAATCTCAAAACTGTGCTTTTGTATAGCTCTGAATGCTGGCGTAGTTATCAAGACAGATGTGGTCAAGATAGAATCATTTCACAATAATTGTTTGAAGAAATCTGTCGCATATTAATATTCTGGCTGAATAGAATATCTAATACAGAGCGCCATACAAAGACTGCATGGTTGTCACGGTATTGTCCAACAGACTAAATGCCAACGTATCCGATGGTTAGGCCATGTACTCAGGATGTCCCAAGGTTGCCCTTCGCTGGACTCCCCCTGGAAAGAGGAAGCGTGAAGGCCAAAAACCACAAGACCGTGGTTACAAAATTGGATGAGATGCGTTTAACATGGGGAGAGGGGGGGGGTACTGGCAATTTCACAGGACGAGCCCAAGTGAAGATAGATTGTTATATCCTCTATGCCCCACTGGGGATGATGAGTAAAATAAATAAACCGATAACTGAAAGAAACCACTGCAGGTAATATTTGCTTTTTTATTGCTGGTGTGAAGTCGTTTGCAGTACGTGCAAAATGTTAGAAAAATCTGCGTGTAAGTAGCAGCACTATGTAAACATGAAGATGCATCAACCGAAGTTTGAGCGACAAAATGAAACGGTCGCCAAGTGGTAAAATGGAACCACAACCCAGCGGTTAATGGTTCTTGCCAACCGGGTGTTCTGCATGTTGAAATGAATGTCAAAAATGTTTCCTAACTGTACATCTCAGCCCATCCTTCGGTAAACAGTACAAACTGCAAAGTCGCTCTTTCTTTCGTCTAGTACAAAATTCATCTGCACCGCTAATAATTTGTTGGTAAATATGCCGTCGTTGGCCTGGTACTATACTAATCCAGGATGAAACCTAACCTAGGACTGGATTTAGTTCCTGCAAGTCTGCCATGCTCCCAAATGTCTAACTTATCCAATCGCGGGTGCGCTTAATAACTACCGAGCATGTCGAGCCGCTGACACATTCTCCGTAAATATCTCTCTACACTCTACGTAAGGCACACTTTTCTCTACTGTGAAAAAGAGGAATATATGGAATTGCGGACTTTTTCACGAGCCTTGATCTGTGGTGTACAACTCTACAAGATCGTATACAGGGGTGGATTTAAGGAGGGAGTGGACGAGGGGGCCGTATCCCCCCTCCACCCCTAGTATACACAGTCACTTTTAAGAAAACAGGTCTAGTTCTCTTAAAAGGTGCTGTCAAAAAAACTTAGGGACCGACCATTTGTTACGTCCAGGGGGTGGGGGTGGGGTGGTAATTTCCTAACGTGTCCATTTTAGTGGGAATTTTTCTATTTTCCATAATATGAAGGAGGGAGGGGGGAACAATTTTGAGACTTGAAGAAGGTGTTCTTTTTTGATCAAAATATATTGTGGAGGGGGGTGCAAACTTTAGTGAAACCACTGCCCCCCGGTACGTAAAAAACAATCGGTCCCTTACAACTTGGAAGCAGACCGTATAACAAAAGGTTTTCGCTTCCACCTCGAGTCATTCAAATTTATCTGTGCTTACTGATCAGCGGTTGAACAACGACTCTTAAACCATAGATTCATTGACTTAAGTTGTATCTTATATAAGGGAACTATTTCAAACTACTGTATATATACATGGAACCCCATCAATACAAGTCGAGTCGGTTTCATTTGATAGCCCTCTTCCTCACACAGAGAACAATGGTTCACCCCTCCCTCACGCTGAGACCACGATTTATATCTCCTATTCCCCTTCCTCACACAATGACTCATGGTTAATCGTGTTCCAAGATTCCTCGGGGCGAATCTGCGAAAGTGATTAGCCCATGTATGTTCTATGTTTAGTCCTCTCCCTTGGCCCTCACGCACAGAGCTATGGCCTCTTGTATACCTGGCTCCCAAGCACGTACGGTAGTTTAAATAGTTCCCCTGAACCCAATCCTGGCATAGAGTCATTATCTTTCCAAGCGCTGAACGTTATTAGTAGCACCATAAGCAGCCCATACTCGCGAAATTTGAACTTCAGCCATCTGCACAAAATTTCAGACCTGTGCCCTTATGTTTTCTGGTTAAGTTTCGGGGGTGGAAGTGGAATAATGAATAATAATGAATCTTGAGATTGATTATGAATAATTAAAGACTTGCCTTTGGAAATATTAATCGATAAAATAATAATGAATAACGTGAAAACCTTGCATATGAATAACGAATTGACGCTAAAGTATGGATGAATAATGAATAACTCAGTTGAGGTTATTATTAAGTTTAGTTAAGTTTAGAGAGATTTCAGTTTGATTGCATTCTTTTTCACGTTTACATAAATTTGCTACTACTTTAGAAAATCAAGATTCATCATGATCCAAAGTCTCATAAATCACTGACGTCAGTTTTGATATTGCCAAATAGCTGAAGTAGGAATCAAGAGGATGGGTTGTCTGTGGTCATACTCAGTCACAATCTGTCCCACCCTCAGCGGCTCTGAGACAATCAGTGGGACGCGGGAAAAACCTCTCTCCCACCTGGATCTGTCCATAAATCAGTGATCAAGCTGTTCTCTCTTGGGTCTCTTACTGTTGTCCTGCGAGTCAGAAATCTCTTGCAAGGCGTTCTCATACTCCTCCACCTTTCTCTTGATGGAGTCACACTGTCTGCTCAAATCTTCACGACCTTTGTGTAGACTCTGCGTTCTCTGGTTATGCTCTGCTATAAGGCGCTGTAGCTCAGCGGATCTTGTCTCCATGGCAACACTTGCCTCCTCAATCATCCTCAGTTCTTCTGTCAGCGCCTTCTTACGTTCTTCGTGCCTTTGTTGTGACGCACGTAGAGTGTCCAACTCCAGTTGCATTTGCCTAAGTCGATCGCTTTCTTCAACTTCTCTCTGTTGCTGCTCCTGGAAGTGTTGCTGTATCTCACACAGCTCGCTTCTACTTTTCTCTTTCCGGTCAAGAAGTTTTGCTCGTACTAAACTCGCCACATCAACCTCTTCTTTGATGAATTTCACGAGCGGGCTAGAGAACGCGGACTCAGTGGTAGAAGTAATAACGTCCCCTTGAGGGGCAGACGATTGAATGACAGAACTTGTGGACTGTGTGGCACTAGAGTAACCGGTCACACTGGTTACACCGGTTATACCACCCGTATCGTGCGCCTGCACTGCGGCCCTGTCATAGCTGTGTTTAATATCAAGTTGCTGGTGTGCGTCTGTCACAGTGGCCGTTGCTGTCAGACAAGGTCCTGGTGTACTTGGAGAAACTTGCGAACCTTCTGCATCCAAATACGTAGTGTCTAGATATTTCCGAGAAGATAAATTTGGGGTCACAAAAGTATAAAGAGCTCATATTCACTAAAATAACGTGCATAGCGGTCCTAAGGGGGAGGAGTAAGTAAAGTCTGCTCCAATCAAGGATTACAGAAGCTAAAGTGGATTGTCAGTACCAGTGTCCCAGCAAATATGGACCCCCGGTCCAAATCTGCTAGTGAATATGGGCCCCCTTCGTGGGTTTGGAAGCCCGTCTGCCAGTCTACTGAACTTATCCAAATAAGAACTGTGAAAAACAAAAATCTAAGGAGCAAGAAACATAAACAGCTGAAAATACACAATTACGCTAATACAAATATTTGCTAGTTCCAGTCTTTGTGGGTCCAAAATGACACAGCTCAGACAAATTTTATCTTATTATTATTAATAAAACACATTTCTGTGTTTTCCCCTCCGAACCTTGCACAGGAAATGTTTTCTATTTCCTTTATCAAATAAATGCAGCCATTACATGAACTGTGAATTTCTGTTTTCCATCGAGTTATGATAAACGGTTTTCGACCAGTCAGAGCGTGCATTATATCTAGTAACTTATTTTATAATACACAAGAGTACAAATTCCATTGGCAGATTTTGGGTTGGGGCTAGAGGGGCTGCAGCCCCTCCCCCCTTTTGTCAGCATATTTACAAAGGTTTTATAAGAAAAATGCAGCAGAAGGACTCCACACATCCCTTTCCGGCCCCCCTATCCGACATTTTCGGTTCCCACACCCTCCTTCTGAAATTTCTGGATTCGCCCCTGAATTCAACACAGTAACTACATTTTTAAAACACAAAAATATGATAATACCAACATATATACTTACCTCTAACTGTCAAAGTTACCCCACAACCACTTACAGGCACTGCTGACAAAGGATTTGAGTTTAACCTTGGTGACACAAAATTTCTATAAGGTAGTGAAACTTCAGTGCTAATTTCAGCAGTAGGGTGACACTTGCTGTGTGAAGAAGTACTGGGTGTCACACAGGTTGAACTGTTTGATGGTGCACTGGGTGTCTCACCAGCGGATTGTGCAGGTGGGGCATCATCTTCTGTGATATCACTCTCATCTGGAGAACTATCACAGCATCCCAGAATGTCATTGAAAGCACTGGACACAGCCCCATTGACATCAGTAGCTACATGTGAATCCTGACTCTTTTTAAGATCACAATGTAACACTTTTGCTTTATCTGTTGCTTTAGTTACACGAATGCTGCTCTTGGCTGCTGGAATGGAATTAGTCATGTTTGAAAGCAGCGATGGAGATGAGGGTGATTCTAGTCCACTGTCCTCACCATTAACACCTTCTGATCCACTAGACAGGTCTTGGTCCTGTAATGTGCTACTGCTGTAAAACCCGGGTCTTGGAACGTAGCTTGTGACACGAAGACTTGGTCCCTTGCGCCCCATTCCACATTCCATGTTATTAGCAGCTTCTGATACTTTGCTCTTAAGAAGTAACTTAAGGGAATCATGCTGAGCACCATTGCAAGTGCTCTGCACATCTGCATTTGGCATGGTTGAATCCAATTGCCTGCCCTCAATATCTTGTGAATCAGCTTCATTCACATCCTGTGTATACAACTGGAATACAAAAGGTAGCTTCTTGTGCAAGTTCTCAATGCTATTTTCTCGATGCATTCCTAATTCAGAAGCATTGCGACTAGCACCACAACTCACTGCTACCTCAGCTGGCGTCATGCCATCACTGTTCCTTATCTGCTTGTTAATCTCGTCGGAGAACTCTTCAATAATATATTTCAGACTCTTATGGGAGATTTCACTTCGAGCTAGGATATGCAAAATTGTGTTTCCTTCATCGTTTTGAGAGTTCAATACAGTTACCACCAAAGATTGAGTATTAACTGTATCCGCTGCATTATTCCACACTTTTGAATTCCAAATTCGTCGAACACAATCCATCAAGTTTCTCAAGCAAGTCTCATAATACTCAAGCTCTGCAGACACTCCTTTCTGCTGTACAATACTAAGTGCGCAAGTATGAAATGCTGAATTGCCTTTCAAGTCTCCAAGAAAGAGGACATTTGGATCATGGTCTGCAAGAGCTTTTAATATCAGGTTAAACCTATGACAAATACGATCAACAGACATTCGTTCTATTCTTCGAACATGGTACAGCATTTTCACAGCATAGTGCAAAGGGCATTCACCAGTTTGGCGACACTGCATGGATGGCTTTAGTCTCATCTTAATGAGCCACTGAAGTGCTTCGGCCTTGCCTAATGCACTTGCCCAGTGAATCAGGGGGTACCTGAACTCAGGATTAGGGTCATCCACGGCAGTGTGAGGGTTCCAACCTTGCTTCAGCTTTGAATATAGAGCTGTCTTCAGTAGACCACAATCGTCAAAATGCTTGTTGTCAGCACAGTTATAAAGTGCAAGAAGTGTTGAATCATGCCGAATGCTGCAAGTATCTGGGCAAAGGGCAATATGACCTGGTCGCACCATGACTGGGGTCCTGTGTGAAGCAACACAAAAAAAGATAAACAACCAAATGGAAGCATGCAGAAAAAAATATCAAGAAAATGTAACAGAAAAATATTGTCACCTGGAAGGATATGTTTGACCTTTGCCCTCCCCCTTGGATTGACAACCACTGGTTCCATATAATGCTGATCATGTCACAAGGGGTTAAGGTGAAAGATTGGCCTCACCATCTGTGATTAATGGCTACCAAAATTGTAGCAAATGTCAAGTGCAAATTGAGTATTAACTATATGTGTTGCAATTTATCAGAGAAGTGGAATTTGGAAAAAAAAACCAAATTTCTTAAATTTCTCACAATTTGTAACATTTGCTGGATCCAGAATTGGAACTGGTTGAATTTCTATCTTGACTTTTCCTCCATTTTATTTTCACTCAACACCTGAAATTGACCCACTCAGGGCTACCCAAACTTATAATGTGACTTTTTTGTGCATTTTACAACTGTGTTTGTAGGACCAACACTGTGTACATTTGGTTAGCTGATACATAAGAGACAATTAGTTTATAAGAGAATGTATAAGGAATTAATCCATCCTCTAAAAGTGGTGGTAAATTGCTACCTTTGTTGAAATAAAATTAGACCTACCTCAAATGTGTGGTTTACTTGTGTCTTGTGCCAATTTCTATGCCATTCTGTGGCCATTTTGTTGTATTATTCAAAAAATTTTAAACAGGGTATACAAATCATTCATATTACTGTTATAGTAATAGACAGGGTATGATTTTTATCTTTCCTTAAAATATACGTAAACAAAGTAATCAATTTATTATTTGCATAGATGAGAATCATCAGAGAAGCCACACCGCAAGTGAAAAAGTACAGTCATACATACAGTATCTTAACAGAACCAGAAGTAGAAATTGTTATATAATGGTGTGTTTTTGTACCTGAAGTCATAAACAGTGTGTGTAAAATTCAAATTTTGTCATAAACAGGGTCAGGATTTGAGAGCCTGGGCAGCACACCCCTACCCAAACTTTAGTTGAGTACTCCTCCTTCCCCCCTCCTGGACAGAAATTATCACTATCATTATTTACAGTTAGTTTCAATGCCTAAACATGGACAGTCAATTTCTTTTATTGATTGACCATCCAAGAAAATTGACAAAATTATATGAAAATATGACTACAACTGTTTTCAAAAAAGAAAAACAACACCACCTCAAAGCAAAAAGTAGCCAAAAAAATGTAAATAACACTTTAATTTATAGTACTGATTATAGACAAAAAAACAGAAAAAATTGACCTAAGTATAAAAATTTATTGGATCCACACTTATGTATCTCTAAGATTACCACGTGCCAATAAGTTGTCTGTTCTGTTCTTTCCTATTTACAGGAATACAGCTGGGGGGGAGAGTAGCAGCAAATAATTATCGATTGGAAGCAAGTGCAACCCAAGCACATATAAAACTTAACATGTATGTCCCACTTAGATTTTTGTAAGTTTTTGCCATGCATTTTCCTTACTTTCTTCCTTTACTCACTTTTCAGACTCATTCTAAAAATTTTAATCACATTCACACATACACACACTAAACCCCTCTTGCTGTAAGTAACAGTCCCTTATATATTCACAACTTATATATTAAGGACAACACACAATATGGCTGAAACTGACACAGGCCTGCCAACAGTCCTGGTTTTGTTTGGTGTCTCCCATTTTTTCCCTTTTCTCCCAGTCTCCCGGAAAAGATCTGAAATCTCCTGTTTTTTCAAGAAAAAGACTTCAGTCCAAAGGAAAAATGGAATATTCTTGCACATATTTCTTTGGTTTTAGTGTTGATGCCTGCTTGAACTTCTAAAAGCCTGTTTTCTTATCAAAAAAGTGCGATATCTGCTTGTTAATCACATTCTTACTTCCACTGCATTGTTTGGCCGGGATAACGTGGGCTATGGACTGCATACGAGATTGACCTTGCCTTGATTTCATGATTTGCTTCCTTGCACTGCAGTCTTTGTGAATTCAGTCACCAAACATGCCAAACAACCATTTTGAACTCACAGATTCACTTTTTGTGGTATTTTACAGGCTTCAGGCTGGGGGACCATCCCAACAATTTTGACCATGATTAGAGGTTAAATGACAAATAATTATATCAAAAAATTTTTGAAATCTCCAGATTTTTTCGCTAAATCTCCTGATTTTTTTAGCCCAAAATAGCTGATCTCCAGATTTCTTACTCTCAGGGCTGACACTTATTGACTTAACATTTATAAACAATGAACTGCTAATTAGGTTTCTGCGTATAAAAGCTACTAGTATATACCTTATACAGCTACCTTTGCGGTCAGGAAGTCATTACTTTTGACAGTACAGTGATTCAAAATTTAATTTTATACGGCAAAAAAATTAATATTTGTTTGTTTTTATCGAATCACGTCTTTTGACTAGACATGATTCATGAATGAGTACTCACATTCAGTTTAACTGCCTCGCGGAGTACTCAAGATTTTTCGTTCCTTGTCCAGTTGTTTCGTGCACGTATTTCTCACACAAAGAATGTACAGAAGTCCCTAATTATAACCCTTGTGTCACATATTTACAGAACGAATGGGAAATGGACACAACAAAACACAGAACTTTACACACTTGACACTACACAGCCACTGGCACTGGTCATCATGATCATACATGTACAAACAAATATTGACGCGACTTCACTTACCTTAGTTTCAATATCCTTCCACAGTTTTGATTCAATGACAAGAATATTTAAAATACGTTAGTGAACGCTAGCATTCATTTTGCTTTAATAAAAGTAAGCAAAACAGAAGTAGAACTGAGAAGAGATAATTCGAAATCCAAAGGTTCCACTGCATTGGTAACCACTCCTTATCCTGTCCGCGACTTTGCCTGGAAGGACTGGTGACAACCAAAGAAGGCAACAGAATGGTGAGAAGAAACATTTTCGGACAAGCGTTCATTCAAAAGTTAAAAAGCTCACTGCACCAACTAAGGATCCGACAATTTTCACCCTTTGCTGCTCAAAATGTTACTCGTCTAGCAGTAGGAGTGGTCGCTGTGGGTATTGGCTGTGCCGGGTGCATGACATGGCGTGTTCAATTGAAAGAGAAACGTCTGTCAATGAACGAAAGTGAAAGAGGATTCTTTTATGAAGCGGTGAAATGTGAGGCTAAAAACGCAAGCGATGAGCAAGGTGACAAACCTGTATCCTTCCCTATCACGTACTGAGCTGTCCACATAGGCCATTTTTAAAACTTATTCTTTTGAGGGGCTTTCTTTATAATCAATAATGGTATTAGTAAATTAAAATACTTTGTAATTTGGGGATGTCACGAAACGGAAAGTGAACATTTTGGGACCCATACAATTTAGGCCCAAAGATATGTTTCAGCATGTTTGCTTCCAGGTTCTGTTTCAAAAACATTGGCTTTGTAGATATTATTGTACATGTAGCTTCTTATACAAAACTTAATATTGTGTGTGTGTGGGGGGG
>JANVCK010064781.1:0-12395 GCA_026546655.1 Epizoanthus illoricatus | reverse complement strand
GCCCCCCCCCCCGCGGCGCGCCGGGGCCGGCCCGCCCCCCGCAGCTGCCCCGAAGCATATGACCAGTAGAAATTCAAAAGTCTGTATTGGAAGCGGTGGAAGTGCTCTATACGGTCAGACAAAATTTCCAGTGGAAAACATAAGTGAAGTAGTTATGGTCGAAACCTACAAAAGGCAGGACCATATTTTTACTACCGGTACTTAAATCTTATACAGTATTAATACTCCACTCTGAAAATTACGATCTCGTGATCCATTAAAGTGTCGTAAGAGTGAGAGAATCTTTCAAATATGTGTCCTTTGAGTCACTAATCCGTGAATACGATGTTATTTGTGATATTATAGGGACAATAATAGTGTCGTGAATAGTAGAAGAATAATGGCGTACATACTGTCACAAACAGAAATTCTAGACCATGGTTAAAAGTCATGGAAAAGTCATGGAAAAGCCATAGGAAAGTCTTGGAAAAGTCTTAGGAAAGTCATGGCATTTTGAGATGTATAAGATCTGTGGCAGCCCTAATAGAATGCTATCCGATATCTGGCACGCGAAACACCAAGAAATTGTGCCAAACATCAAAGTCGACAACGGATTGGTCTCACGTTCACACGTGAGAACCGTGTTGCCTGTTCTGTGCCGGCCATGAAAATCTATCCGGCATAAAGTGAATAGACATGGGTCGTTAAACGTAGCTGTATTAAAATCCAAAACTAAAAACCATGTGTATGTCCAGTCTTTGGAATATTCCATTACCTACTATAGCCATACTACGTTCTACCCTCCCTCCCCCCTCCTTCCGTCCCCACAGGGGGTGTAAAGGTATACATTGTATAATTTCCCCTTATTATAATTATTATTGTAAGAAACTACAGGAATTATGATTAATATATTTACCTTGCAGTATGGTTCTGTCGTTTATCAAGGTTGTCGGAGACAGCTAAAATGAAGAGATATGTGCATTGAGTGAGGTAGTGAGAGTGAGGTAGGTAGGTGGGTGCGAGCGAGGTCAGCTCAGTCGGTAAGATCTCGGACTGCCAACGAGGAAGTCCCGGGTTCGATTCCCGGCCGAGTCTGGTCGGGTGTTGTATTTGTGTGAACTTCTTTCGCCGCACCGTCCTTGGACAGGGACGTTAAGCCGTTGGTCCCGTCGGCCCCAGGTTTGTCAGTTCTTGAACTGTTAGGGTTACCGACGTAAAACTAAGGTTGCGGTTTTTTTGTTATTTTAGGGAGACGCTTTAGGACTCTTCTAAAAGTGCGGCTAATCATCGAGCTGCAAGTTAATAGGAACGTCTATGATTGGTTGCGTTCACGAGGGACGGTAAAACCAGACAACAGAACGTCAACTATAAATAGATCTCGAGCTGTCTCGGTGCTATATCGTGAGATAAGCACTTTAATCGATCAAAATATGACGTCTGTATACTGGATTGACGACAAATTTATATAAACATAACTTTTAGTAACTGTGGTTTCCAATTAGTAATTGGTGGCTGGAAGTAAAAATGTTGTTTGATTGAGTTATTTCTGTCCAATGTAGCTGGTATAATGGTCATTGCATTTAAATTGAGCGCTTTCCATATTTTAAAACGCGCACTACAATTCTAGGATCCAGTAACCAATACCGTAACACCGTCATTAGCCTCACTCTTATCGACAAGTGCGTGGGTTCTTTTAAGTCCCCCGATAGAACATAGAGAGGTTAGACCAACAACTTAACGTCCCTGTCCACGGACGGTGTGGCGAAAGAGAAGGTCGCACAAATACAACCCTCGGCGAGACCCGGAACCTTCTGGTCGGGTGTCAGAGGTCAAACACTGCTCACACAGATACACTTGGTGCACTTTATATGACGAATATATGCCCTAAATCCCACTACATGGCAAACTCGTTACATCATCTTCTTGGGATGCACTGACGTCACAGGTCAGGGGCAATAAAATGTTGCTAAGCGACAGAGCTGAATAGCTACTGCACATGTCAAGCCGCTGAAACATAGCGCTATACATTTATCTTTAGGTAAAGATCGCGGGCACACTTTTCTGTACGGTATAAGCAAAATGTATGGAATTTTCTACTTCTTTCAGTGCGAGCCTCGAGATCTTTGGACTACAACTCTGGGAAAAGTTCTACATAGTCAGTCTTGGTGAAGTAATTCTACGTCTTTTGAACAGTGCCTCCAAAAACCTATGAATTGGAAATCGACCTTATCATCTGTTATTTACATTTGCACCACGTGTTATCAGTCCAACTCTGTTTTTCTAAGATCTTCTAATATAAGCCTGTCATGGTAGAACTGCAATTCTCCAAATACACAACTTCACGAAATCTTGGAGCAAGAATGTATTTCGTAACAGAGATTGAGGCAGCAAACATGAGATGGCTTTACACAAATATGTACGCAGCGGCCACGTTGGCCCGGGATGGTGTCCGTGCAAGTCTGATAACATAGCGGTCAAAACAATAAAAGTCGTTGGCTAAGCCGAATTTTCAGTGTAACGCATCCGGTTAATTTGCTACAGATCTTAGTAAAAAATTTCAACGATTTATAAAGCCAAATTCCAAAACATTTTAATTGGCACAAGTTTGTTGATTTTCGTGACCTGTGGGTGGGCCACGTTTCCCCTTTCCCTTCCCTTCCCACTCCCTTCGCTCTTCTCCTTTTCCTCCCAGTCTCCCCCTCCCTGCCTCCCCCCTGGCCTCCCCCTTCCTTCCCCTTCCCCCCTCTACCCAGAAGATAAACTACGGCACATAACAAGACTCGAGCTTAGCGTGTATTACGAATTGATATGTACTGGTAATAAAATTCATTATCTGATGAAGTAATGGCATCTAATCCCACACAACATATATAGATATAACCCGGGAGATATAAGCTGGCGTGAACACAAGCCGTTCAGCGAGCGAGTGAGGGTCTTGACGGGCAGACCAGATCGCTGAATGCGGTTCACGAGAGACGTTGAGTAATGCCCTCAATAAACGGTTCACAGCACTAGTATTATCCTACCCTTATCAGTTTGTATCGGCAAGTAAAATCCCCTGATAGATGGTCCAAAGGCTTAAAATCCATGTTAACAGGTTGCGGGGTGAAAAAAATCAAATGTGGTTGCGTGAATTTCACAACCCTCTGTAGTGGGCAGGAATCGAATCCGAGACAACCACCATGGCAGCCAGACCTCTCATCGACTGAGCCAGCCCCGCAACACACATCGCGCACACACACACAGTCATAGTGCATTTGAACTATTAAAGACTCCAAAAATCTCTGTTGTGGCGATATATTACGAGTCGTTAAACATGGCTGGAATTCCTCTGTTGGAACTGTAGCTTCCAGACCCGGAAGAAATATTTTTGTTAAAACACCACTCCAACGCTTCTTGTTTCAGCGTTTATGTGTAAGTCTCTATTCAAATCTTACTAATTGCTCACAACAGACACAAGCCATAGTTAAGACTTAAGTTCCTTTTCGTCCTTCTTCCATCGCTACTAACTAGAGTTGGGTTTTAATAAGGATGGTAAACCATAAAAAGTAGGCCACACTCAGACGTGTCATTAGCTGTAGTCTGACTTCAACCAGTGCAATAGATATGGATTTATTATCTCAGATCATCTGACCTTCTAAATTTAAAGGATCACAGAGAACCTCGCACTTCTGTCTCTATTGATATCAAGCCAGTTTCAAAACCTAAGTTTCGAATCAGTTGAGGAAAATCTACAAGAAATCACCTTTGGTACTACGACGAACACGGAATGTGAATAGAACTTCGAAGTACTGTAGTCTCAGCACTGACATAACGAAAGGTTAAAGCTGAACACAGAACAGTAGTCAAAGTACACAGTAACATACCTTTTCGTAGAAGTGCTGCAAGGCAAAGAACCAAAAACGTCCGTTTATATAACATTGTACCAAATCACTTACTATTCAGTACAAGAAACGTGTCAGACGAAATGTATGAGCGATATCCACCGAGCTGCGTAGACAATATCTATTCACGCACTTGATATTTTTGCCGTGTTCCGGAAGTTGCGAGACAGTCTGACAGCTGACACAGCTCGGAGTGTTTTGTGCTGAAACAACCAACTGTCACGCTGAGCGTCCTGCCTCGTTTTACTCGGGGTTTATTTCAATCAACCTCCGTACTAAGATCAGAATTTTGTTACTCAAGAATGTACAAAGGATATGTGCATTACTTGCGCAGCAGAGCTTGTCGTAGGTCCTCTGAACGACGCCGCTGTGCCAACACTTCCTGGTTAACTATCAGCCAACCGTGGTACTATATTCAAATAACATCCAAATCTAGCTGCCAAAGCGAGAATACCTCAGCTTTACATGCTAATCAAAATCGATATCTGAATAATGCCAATAATAACGTTCCATCTGAGTGCTAGATATGCTATTTATATTTAGTATTGGAACGTTTCTATGGGCGGCAGTAGCAAAAATGACAAAGCTTTATGAAATTATGTCATTTTAGAGTCCTCAGTACTTTGCTTCGAAAGTTCCGGCGTCTTGATCAGTTTCGGCCAGATGACAGATGGTGTTTGTTATCCGTGTTTTATGGTTTGCGCCCAGTGTCATGTTCATTTCCGGCTTGCATGCACTTTTGGGTTCTTTCGTTTTAGTCTGCGTAGCAAGCGCAAAGGGATGGGGGAGGGAAGAAGAAAGGAAAAACGAGGGGGAAAGAAGAGTTTTTTCGTTATTTTCTTTCTTCTTCTTCTCCCCCCCCCCCCCCCTTCCTCTTCCCTTTGCGCTTGCTACGCTGGTTAGTTTTCTTTGATATTGTTCCGCAAAATAACATATTATTATTAAAGCTACAATTTGCCAGGATATAGTATAATCTTTCTTTTGAAAATATAGAATTAGAAATGATCTGATAGAAAGTTAACTGAAGAGAGACTAAAGGTTGCTTTCTTTATACGACGTATTCGACATTTTTATGAGCATACAAAGAGTACTTTGGCAGGAAGGGGGTCATATACCAGCTACCATTTTTTACGTACGATTACGGAGGGGAGGGGGGGTGACAAAATATAGTACGGTTTGTACGCTTGTGAAAATGTCGATAAATGGATAATTGTTAACGGCCCCTAACACGCTGCAAATAGTCGTAACTGAACAATAAGCTAACATTACGGAAAGATAGAACAAGTTCTATGTTTGAGTGCTATTTGCGGCGTGCTACGTCGGTATATGGAAAACAACCTTAGAATTTGATATTTTGAGCTGAAATATCACCGGAAGCCAACATACATCCAAGTTTAATAATATTCATAATCAGTCATTAGACATTACCCTGTGCTTGGGTGGATACAAGAGCAAATTTCCGGACAAACGATATAGCGTTGAAATAGCGATATCTATCCGGATTTGTGACAGTTGAAATGAGAATTTGTGACAGACCTGGGCCCAGTGTTCGACAGTGGGTTAACTTTAACCCAGAGTTAAAATGTTAATCCACGATTGGGTTTACTTCCTTATTGACTGACTTGGGCTATCATGTCGGGTTTAGGTAACTGGCTTTTTGAGGAGTTTATTATATGGCTGATTAATTTCGCGCGCTGTGATTGGGCAATTTCAGGTCCGTAAGTTGCCGTACGGACCTCTCGCCCTCGCGCGGCTGTCATTTGTTGACGTTTTGCAAACAAAAGCTTCAAATGATCAAAAGGCCATATAATAGACATCTTATTAGCCTCGTTTGCTCAGTCCGTACGGTAAATTATGGATCCTCGTTTTTTCCTTCCCTTTTTCATGGCGAGCGCGCTTCTATAATGCGATTATTTCATAGAATTGTTCTTATTTATTGAACTATAGTGACAGCTGGGTGATCCAGGTGAAGTTTTATTCATATCAATGCATTAAGTTCTATAGCTAATACTATTTAGCCTACTGCAGTTCTCTTGTGAATAATTACCGGTGTTTCGTTGTCGCCACTGCAAAAAGGAACATGCATGCATGTACTGTCAAAACAATGGTTAATTGTTACAACATGCAGTCGCATCTCCTTCCACTCCCTGGGTAAAGTAATCCACCTTGTAAAATTAGTTTACAAAAGCAATTGCAGCCGACGAGAACTGATTTTAAGAGTGACTTGTTTTAGACTGTCAAACTTGTCTTTGCAAAAGTTTATGAGAGAAGAACTAAAGTCGTGTTGCAAGTTTATTTTTTGGTCAAAAATTCAAAACTATTTTTATAGAGCTAAAAATGTCGCATTCTCGAACTGTACAAAGATTGAGTATTCAAATATAGATTTTAATTTCCAATCATTCAAACTTCAGATAGAAAGAAGAAAAGTGAACAGCAACAAACTTGTTTTGAGTTGAAATGTAGACTTTCAACATTACAAAATTACTTGTGCAACAACTTATGACGTCTCAGTTTGCTCTCTGATTGACTGATTGTCAGTGGGAATAACCGAGAAGACATATCACGGTTGATTCTGTCGGCTCTCTTTATTTAGTTTTAATATATTGTAGTAAAGTAACACATTTACAATAGTTTATCGTGGTATCTTCTTTTATTCACCGTGTTTCGTCATCTCATTATTAAATTTGTTGTGGGTCTGGACTTTTTCAACAAAAACGGAGAAGCACAGAAGTACAGAAATACAAAGACAGAAAAGGCATTTGATTTGATTTGATTTATTACACTTATGATTAGTGTTTGGTTTTCATTATAAAGTGTCTATTTATTTGTTAAATGTCTCTTAATGGTTAGTCAGATTATTACATTTATGTTTAAAATTGCATTTATTTACATTTATGATTGTTCTGGTTGATTTATGCGTGATACAGGCCTTGCACAAATATCGAGCAGGAATAAAAATTAATGTAATTCATTCTGCAGGATATTTGGAACCAAATTTTGTAATTTTTCACTTTTGTCCCATGACGTCAGATTCTGGCGTCAACAGCTGCGTGATCAATTTTGGTTTTCCCGATCTTTACTAACATTCATTCGTTCCATAACTGTGTTCACACGGCAGTCGGCTTCTCCTAAAATGTTCCGTACAATTGATATAGGATTTAAGGGAGATAGATATTTAGTCTTATTGTCGAAAACTAATAAAAAAGCCATTGTTTACGATCTTGAGAGGACGGGGGTGCGGTCACTAAGACGTCTTATTTATCCATAGATAAAATGAAAGGGACTGCATTTTACACGTGTATAAATCATGTTTGGTGAATGGTGATCACGTGATTTTGCCCACCATTTATTCCTTGGTTTAACTAAGGCAAGGGCACGTCAGTGAATTGGTTGTTTAACCGAAGAAAATGCACTGTTTTTGTCCAGGTTTGACCATTTTACTGGCACCTGAATCCATCCCAAAGGGTAATGAAGGTCAATCCCGCAAATTCTTGAAGAACTGAAGGTTTGTACTGTGAATTTGACAAGAAACGGTTTGAAAACTGCATCAAAGACTGACTTATTGTGGTCAGTTCATGGTGGGCCATTATAAACAATCTAATCGTCTCATCTAGGCTACATTCAACCAAATGGGGTTCGGTGGAGATTGTAGAGCTGGTTGGAGGTATATATATAATATACTTTATTGGAATATTGGAATGTAACTCAGAGTTGTTTCCTAAATTACAGTACAATAACAATAACAATAACAACGACAATGACAGTGACAGTGAAAATGACAGTGACATTGACAGTGACAATGACAGTGACAGTGACCATGACAGTGACAGTGACAGTGACAGTGACAGTGCATGTACTATATGTCCGGCAATGGTGCATTTGATGAATATTACAAAGTGTGTGTGTGTGTGTGTGTGTGTGTGTGTGTGTGTGTGTGAGTGAGTGTGTGTGTGTGTGAGTGTGTGTGTGTGAGTGTGTGTGTGAGAGAGGGTATGTGTGTGTGTTTGTGTGTATTTTTATTGTTTGTATGTTTGTGTGTGTGTCGGTGTGTGTGAGAGAGAGGGTATGTGTGTGTTTGTGTGTATTTTTATTGTTTTTGTGTGTGTGTGAATATTTGTGTTTGTTGATGTGTGTGTCCCCTCGTTAGTATTATTGGAACTATTTTTAATAATTTTATAATTTTTTAGGAGAAAGACCCAACTTCCACAATATAAATTAGCTATACGTGACGAGGACTAAGACGACTGAAAAACAATGCATATGGTGGGTCCTTCTATACGACAGGACGTTACGCGCGTCAAACCTGTTTGACCTGATTTCTGGGTCTGAGTGTGTTGAAGTGATATGTATGTACAGGGAATGCGAGCGACGCATGCGCAATGTTACAGCTGCAAGCTGGTTTTGTTGCGAAAATTAAACTAACAACCGGCAAGGGAACTTGGCAAGAAATATTACAATCCAGTGTTATCAAAGACAAATCCTTGTGATTCCTAAAATTCTTGTGCCAAAGAAAACAAACAATATCCGACCATGGTTGACAGCTTTGTGATGTCGGTAATAATACAATAAACGTTGGAAAATGTCTAAACATCTGAAGCTATACAATGTTTTGCATTTCAACATCATTTCTACCGTGTCTTCTGTCTCATTTTACAGTCTTCCTAATAAACAAACAAACAAACAAACCAGTACAAGTATTCAGTTAACAAACGAAAACCTAGTTCTTTGAGCTTTTTTATTGCTTTGGTGACGATTTCAAATTAAATGATGATTAATTTAATCAAAACAGTCTTCTCCCCCTTCGAAGGCTAACTAACAAATATATTTTGCTAATATTAAAATCAGTAGTCACAGGTTTTGAATTATAAACGGATTTCTCGCTTTTAGCAATTGTTTGTCTATATAGTTTAGTAATACTAATATTAGCGAAATTTCCTAGATTGCCTTAACTTCCTGCCTTCATTCTGCATGTACATTGTCTGTAAACGCACTAGTATATGATGAAGCCATGTTCAGGGATCTTCCAAAATTGTCTCAAGATTTACCAGTTGTGTATAGATCATGATAAGACTGCATTCATCAGTCCCTCTTCAATGATTTAGATCGCCACCCAGTTCATCCACTGCATGAGCTCCCAGAACGAAACCTTCCCGTTGCCATCTTTGTCGACATACGCAAAGAATTTCTTCACGTCCACTTCTCCATACCCCAGAGATATCATCAATTTCCGAAATTCCTCAATTTCAAGAGTTCCACTGCTGTCTGTGTCGAACTGTTTGAACTGTTCTATGGCTTTACAGAGCAGATAAAATCTTGAGTGTTCCTGAATATTTCGAAAGCGTTCTTCACTTTGGAGCCAGCTGTAAAACTCGTTGAAGGAGACGCGTTGGTCACCGTCTTTGTCGAGTATAACGCGATAGATGTCAGCCTGCTCTGCGTTCAAACTCAAATCATTACACAGTAAAACCTTCAGCTCGTTCTCCTCCAAATACCCGCTCTTATCCGTGTCGTATTTGTCGAAAAGACTCTTGCTTACAATTTGTGGTACGTCCTTGTTGAAATAACTGAGTCCGGCTTGCATTTTAGTCAACTTCTAAGAGTCAACTAACTTTTTTCAAATAAAGCTGTTCAGATCAATCCTCTCTGAATCACTTTAACTGAAAACGCATATAAAACTACTGTGCGTGGTTGAGACGGGAGACTTTATATTCTGGTTTAGTGTTCAGTTGTTTTCCAGCTTTCTTCCAGCAGAGCATGTACTACGTCATGTATATATATATTGATTTCCGCTACTGTAACAGCGTTCAAGAACCAACAGCTAGCCTGTCGTTATATATGGTGTTAATATATGTGTCGTCAATTTGTCCTTTGTTTGACGCAGACAAAATATCGAAAAATCTTACAAGTTCCACTATGTCACTGTCAACTAAATACTTTTGAATTTTAAAATTGGCTTTCTGAGTTTTGTTGCATGTCTCTTGTTCGAATGTGTAACCGGATTGGAGGATCATTTTAGTTGTTTATCTTGTTTGAATTATAGGCCCGTGAAAATGGCAGCAACATCAAAAAAGAAAACATTTACTTGAGATGAACAAGCTTGTTAGAATTTTGTTTTGCTCTAGTCTGAATGCAGTGTTAGACATAAAAAATGAATGAGTTCACTGAGCGTTGTGGCGAGCGCGAGGTTTCAGTTTTACGTTGTTTACGTTTAAAAATTTATAAGATTTGAACAAGTATTACCTCCTATATTACCTGCTGAAACTTTCTGATAAATTGTCAGGAACTGCGCCGGGTTTGTACTAAAAGTTTCAGATCAATACCCAACGAACAAAGACAGCAGGCCCGACGGTCAGGCCGTCGGATGAGAGGAACGCACTGCCAGATTTCTTATTTGTCCTGCAACGTGGAATAGTTCCGAGTAACACAGCTGCTCATTGTCGAAATTTCTAAAAAAATCATCAAGATTAGTTTTCTTTTAGTTTCAAAATTTTAAAACTAGTAGGTTCCAGTCAAATTAAATTTGGTCTAAAATGTTTACCGTGTAGGTAATTTTCTTGGGCGGAATTTGCAGGAAAAGATAATAGACTTCTCAAAATAAAAAACCAAAACATTCTCTGTACTAATTTATTTCAAGGAACAACTATTGCTTTTTAGCATAACTGAATTACACTCTTTTTCACTTTCAGTTATATACAAAAACATCTAGATTTTAATTTTACCATATTTTACCATATTGGCATGTGCTACCACTGATGGCACTTTTTCTGTACAATATATTAATACGCATTTACTTTTTGTAGTTTGTTTATTTTTAGTACTTGTATTTTGGATGGCGTCTCTTGCTGAAAGTGCAAACCTAAATTCCCTTAGGCCAGTCTATTTAAAATCGCGCGAACATGAATAATCTTCAAATATCACAGAATCTAAACTTCCACAAAATTTTCATGCTATACGGTAATACAACAATCATGTTTAGAAAACATTTCGACAGTCAAAGTATAGCTCACTATAGCAACAACTTTAGATCTTGTTTTAATAAAGTGCACGCCCAGTCTATTGAAATATTTGATGGCTTGTTCTCGGATCAGCTAAAAGTTGATGTGTTATGTTTTTCGCCGTACAAGGGTGGAAGATTTGAGCTGATGTTTCGAGCGCTAGCCCTCCGTCAGAGCAAAGAAAGATATGCATGTCTACTCACTTGTGTTATCAGTTATTAGCTCTGTCTTTGTCTGTTCTTTCTTATAATCAAAATTTTGTTCTTTCTTGTCTTATAATTAATGCTGTATTATATGTTAACATATTAAAGAAGGTTTACTTACTATCGAAATCACTAGAAACATACTTTAAGTTGAGCACCAATAAACCAAGGCGGGAAACAAGTCAAACAGATATAATTTATACTTATAAAAACCAACAGTGCCGTCCGTGCGTTCTAATTATGAAATTACTGATATATATTATGTCTATTAATGTCACAATATATAACAAAACCAAATGACTGAACTAGTGGTCCGCTGGCGGTCAGAAAGGGTGACATGATAAAAGGACGACAAAGTCACCACACACAGTCTAGCCACAATTGGATCGATTCCGTTCCACATATATTTTTGCACATTTTTCTCCACACAACATAGACTTTTCAAATTTAATGTACGAAGTACGTAGCTTTTTCCTGTTCCAGCGTATAAGCCGAGATCGTTTCGTCTTGCCATTGTTGATATTATTAAAAATATCTAATATATATTAAATTTATTTACAAATATCTCGTATATGATCAGTAATACCTAATTTATAAAAATCCTGTTGTTGCTAATTAGCAACCGCAAATTCTCTCTAGGAGCTTTTAACCCTGGTCAGACAAATGAGACGTATTTTTACACTAATTAGATAATTTATGCGAAACAATTATGCAAATTAGGCTTTACGTTCAGAAATGGCAATTTTTCTGGAAAAATGTGTTTAAATTCAGGTGTTTGTAGTTTTTATCATTTATTTTGTGGTTTTTAACCACAAAACAATGTTTTCTACCTGTTTACAACTGTTTTGCTGAAAATTATGAAACAATTAAAAAATTGAAAAATCAAAATGACCCCCCCCTTAAACGTTCGTGTTATGGTTTTAGGCTTATACGTTTAAGGGTTAAAGGCCATGGTTGGAAAAATACTCATTTTGTACCTGTTTGTACAACATTTGGGCAATGTATAGCTCGAGCTATTACGCCAGTGAAACATTACACAATGAAGACTTCTCATCTTCTTGTTTAATAGTATTTTATTTATTTTATTTATTGCGTTTTATGTAACATGGCTTTTGTGCGTTTTGGCTGAAATAAACTTAGTTGTTACGGAGTGTGTTAAATGAAGTTTTAATGTTAGCTAATCTTGGGCTTGGCGTTGTTTTAATTACTGACGTTTGTTCAATTCATTTAACCCTTAAACGTATAGGGGGGGGTCATTTTTCGGACCTAACTTTTTTGCCTTTAAAGCTTTTACCATGATGTTTTCAGTACCTGTGGTCAGATAAATGAGACGT
>JANVCK010064670.1:0-12395 GCA_026546655.1 Epizoanthus illoricatus | reverse complement strand
AGGTTAGTGTGCAAACTTCAATATCGATTTATATTTAACCTTATATTATGTTACCGACTACATATAGGGTACAACAAATGTTCTAAACATGTTTCCATGGCAACCATTGACATTGCGTAACCCACCGTAATATTTTTGAAACATAAGGGATTTTTTTAATTTTGGGATATTAGATATTAGAAGTTGAACAATTATCTTAAACAAAATCATATATTTCTGACAGAGGCGTCTCAAGAAAAGTGACATCGACTAATTTGCATCCCTCAATTTTCTTTTCTGTCTGTCAGATTTACCTCATAATTTTGTGAAAGTATATTGCAGTGCCAATACCACTTCCTACAAAATTTAACAAAAATAATTTCGAGTAGATTTCGGGAAATTGTTGTATTTTGTCATCCTATAGCAGAGCCAAAACGCATTATTCTGATATGTATCTATAATCTGTTGGAATATCTCAGCGTTTAGAGTAAGAACTGAAGAGTTATCACTTATACAAGTTTGAGCCTTGTTTCAACTACTAATTGTGCTGAGACACCTTAATCTAAATTTCAATTGTCAGGCCTTATATCACCGCCAACAGCTGTCGAGGCGAGTGTGGTTCAAGGCTCCAGGGATCTGATAAGTGTCAAGTGGTTAGGGCAAGAAGGAACAACCTACAGTGCAGTAACACTAGTGGCAAGGTACAAAGTGTATATCTATCTTTCAGCGTCCATCAGTCTGTCAGTCAGTGGAATTATATCTTCATGTTCTACGATGTATGACTTTGTCCCAAGGGGAGAAAGAAACGAGGAAGTAATTTCCCCAATAATCGTATTTTTCTCGACTGCGCGAGAAACTAAAATAATACTCTGGTCTTTTGTCTGCCGCTATGTACATCTATAGCCCACGGGGTACTGCTTGATGGGGTTTACTAGGGTTTAGCGTTTTCATTTTCATAAAATTGACTCTTGCGGTATCGATACAACAGCAGCAACCTTTTTAGTACCAATTATTTACGTTTTACAGTTTACAGTTCTACAGGATTTGGTAAAAATTGCTTAGAAATAGCGGAGCTAATCTAGCTGAGCACTATTTTGTAAGTTTATCTTTTGCGGGTTTATCTTTCACATGGTTCTCTTTTGTTCGTCATTGACAGCATCTTCAGAGTTCTGATCTGATACTGGTTATATCGAAAAACAATTCATGCTTATACATATATTTTAAAACAATAAAAAAAACTATTTTTTTTCAAATGCACTTTGTGGGAATACACAATGAAAGGATACAATTGTTACTGATGGGGTGGCGGGTATTCGGTTCCCCGTGCTGACTGTGTTAGTGATTGCTTCTGTGGTATATGTTGTGGATATGGTGATGTTGGTTTATGCTGGGGAGGGAGGGGTTTGGTGGTAGTGGGTTATCGAGTGATCGTGGGGATGGACAGTAGGGACGGGTATAGTGGGGGGAGTGGTGTAGTTAGAGGGCGAATGGGTTAGTGTTGTGTTGTGAATGGTTTCTTTCTTCTTGGTGAAAGATGAGGGATTGTGTTGGTTGGATTTTTTGGTGGATTTTTGGTAACTTGTAGGATGTGTTGGTTGTGTGGGTTAGTGTTTTGTTGGTTATGGTGCGGATAGATGGTTGGTCTAGTGTGGTGGTGCTTGCTTCGGTGGGCATAGGTTTGAGGGGAGTGTTGGTGAGTAGGGTATTGTAGGTGTCTGTGGTAGGAGGGTTTTGGAAAGACTGTGTTGTAATTTGGTGAGGGTAGTGGGTTGGGAAGGGATTTGTAGCAGTACGTGATCTGGGACAGTGAATTCTGCGTTGTATTTGTCAGCTGGGATGCACAGTAGGAATGGGTTGTACAAGGGATTGGTGCAATTAGAGGGTGAATTTGTTTGTAATGCGTTGTTCGAGGTTTTGTTATTGGTGGTGGGAGGTGGGGGTTGCGGAAAGTGGTGCGGGTGTGTGGGTTGCATGGGTTTGGGTTGCGATGGTTGTGTTATGGGTAGATAGTGGTATGCTGTGGTGTTCACGTAGGTGGGGGTAGCTTTGAGAGACAGGTTTATACGTAAGTTGGACGATGGTGTGAATGTGAGTAGTAGTTGAGTTTGTGAGGGTTGTGTTTATGTGTGGAGTGTTATTTCATTGTGCTTTCCCACATAATGCATTCGTGCATACCGAGCTGTTCGAATGAGATATTTGCTGATTAGTCAGTGTCCCCAATTAGGTTTTGACACTTAAATAAAATTATTATTATTATTATTACTATTGTTATAATTATTATTATTATTATTATTATTATTATTATTATCGATCCTAGCATGCACGAATGCACTCTGACAACCTTTTGTGACACATTATTATCACAATCTTACGATCTAAACAGTTTTCTTATAGAGCAATATTTGCTGACCTTTCAATTCCAAACACATTTGAATGTCCGAACAAAGCACCTTTGTCTCTAGCGTCAAATCACTGGCTATCTACCATCCTGGACAAAACGTTCGGGACCGAATCAAAATTTTGCATAATATTTGATAGTTTTAAAGAAGTTTGCCCCCTCCCTTCCGTTCAATGTTGAACTCCAGATAGAAAGAAACAACATTGGCTGTGTTGGCAGGTAAACAAGTCAACAGTGCTTGTGGGCGAGGGGGATGCATTTAAAACAGGGGATGTAATAGCCTTTTATGAGCTTAACAACGCAAGATTTATATAAAATCTTATAAGTTGTAGGCTGTCCCAAATCTTTTTGTCCAATATTGTAGTCAATGAATAACAATAGTCAAGATTGTTCTATTTTCTCGCCATTTGTACGCAGAAGCAAAGGACAGGTTGTCAGTAACTACACCCACATGATTCCAGTGTCAACGCTACACCGCCTGGCGGATGGTAGCTACTCGCTGTGCATCTCCAATGAAGAGAGTGGCGCGTCTTGCTCCTCAATACCAGGTGGATACAGCGGAGCGGAAATCGAACTTAGAATCAGTACTATCGATGAAGTTATTCTTCAGATTGCATCCTGCAAAACCGTCCACATGTTGAGTTGTGGTGCACCATCAGAAGTAACCTTGGTAATGCGGCAAGGTTAGTGAAAAGCTGAGCATCTATACTTATACTAACACTGTGTAAACTTGTTGGTACTGATACTGGGTTGCTTTTGTCCTACCATGCATAATAGAAACACTGGATAAAGTCCAACTAATATATATTATTTGGATAACAGTGTATAACTGGGAAATAATCATTTGCTATAATGGATATCCATTCAAATGTCATATGAAAACATATGCCGCTGGGGTCGCGGATACGAAATAAAAGTAATACTCTCCTCATAATTTTCTGGAAGTTTTGATATATATTTTTAACATTTCCGATGAAAATTTGAACCATTTGTACATTTGCTGTACGTTTGTTCAGAGCACGTCAGTGTTCAAAAGATTTTCTAAATATTTCAGAGCTTTCCTGGATAACTTCTAAAATTTTTCGAAGCTTTAAGTTCATTATAATTTGCGATTCCTTCTGATGATTCATTGAAACATGCTTACTAATCAGATATGTTTCCGGAATGTTTCGATTTTACCGATCGGATCGAATGAACACCATTTGGGTCTCGGATGTAAAATACGTCCGTATAACAAAAGGAATATTACACTTTCGGAAGCCCCACTTGTTCTTTTCAGATAAATCAATCTCTCCTTGCAACCGTATAATTAACATTATTTATTTAACTTCAACACCATATGTGGTAGCTGGAAGAGGTATCAGTTTATTACGTAAGCTGGTATATGAAGAAACATTGTTTATAACCATTATTCTTTTCCAGCGGTCAATGGTAACTGGGGTTACTGGACGGCTTGGACTGACTGCAGTGAAAACTGCGGACGTGGCATACGTACGAGAACGAGGCTGTGTACCAATCCCCCGCCGTCCAGTGGTGGACAGGAATGTGTCGGCTCTTCCATCGAATCTAAAGAGTGCGAAGCGTTTGAAGATTGTCGAGGTTCGTTAAATCAACAACATACTAACAAAAGGAAATTCTCGCCACCATCTTGGATTTCCTACGTCAGAAAATTGATGTAATTATTTCACATGTGGTGATCATCGTCGATGAGGTTGAACTCTACCATGCTCGGTGCAACCAAAGACAAGTGTTTGTTGTACCAACCGTGTCAGAGTTCAACCTCTCTGATGATAATCACAAATGTTGAGTCTCGACGTTTAAGAGCTCCAACGAGCAGATTTGCGATTTCGAAGCAATAAAGGTAAGTATTTGCATCAAATTTGAAATTTTTACGTTTTACTGAAATTGCGTACTTCTTGGTCCAAAAAGAAACAATATAATCTTATAACCCTTGTTATCTGCCATTCCTCCTCGCTTTCCTCCCCGACAAAGCAAAACAATCAGACATGCATGTCATTTCCATCGATCAAATAATTCAACATGAATATAAATTTTCTGTGCTGATTATATTATTGTGTAGCAAACCAGGTCGAAACCATACGTATGTGTTAAATTCAATCCCGTTCCCTGACCCCATGCTCTTTTTCGCCTGTGGCGTGGCACGAATGGCTCTGGAATAAACCACGCGTCAACACATAAACGACCAACCGCTAGGGGGCCCACCGATAATTGATATGCCTTATAGGTAGTCCGCAGATCGTGGACTGGTGTGTGGTTCATTCCAGACCTTGGTTCCACGACGCAGGTCAAAAATAACGTGGGCTCTAAGAACAAGATTGGATTATATTACAATAGAGTAAGTAACGCATACCTTCCGAGCCGTAGGTCTGCAGAGTTAGGGTATTAAAGTAGTAAGTACGGCTGGAGCTTCAGAATTAGATTTCATCATACAGAAAAGGGGGTAAAGCAGCGTGTTCTCGAATGTTCATATTTCAAGCTTCAGGTCAAGAACTTGTTTGGAGGTCCACCAGATTCATTTAACAAAATTGCAATTGGCTTGATCTATTTTGACATAGTTTGACAGCTATCAACCATGATCATGAGCAATAAACAATAGGAACTCTCAAAATAATACTAACAAAAAATATTTTATATGTTTGAATTTTTTTTTTCAGATATGGATGTAAAATTTAAATTGGAAAATTTTGGCCGAAGCCCGGAAGGTTTATGCTAATGTATGCATGGTTTTGTGTTTTTATGCATAAATCTGCATACAAAATCATACATTTTGCAATTTTACATTCATATCTGCAAAGCAATATGAAAAACATATGAAGTTTGGAATATTCACATCATGCTGCTGAATACGACGGCATGCATTCTCAAACCTTTTGTTCTGTGTGTTTGTCATCCAATAATTATTTTAATAAGTGCAGGCGAATATCTTACCTGGATAGCTTGTCTGTTTCAGAATCAATGTCACCACCCACCACTGTTGAGGCAAATTCAATTCAACGCCCCGAAGAACCAATCATCCTCAAATGGAAGGCACAAGATCTGGTACAATATTATGGCCTGAAGATATCCGCAAGGTACTGAACACAGAGACACGGCCTGGCACAGACAAATAGACCGAGTCAAATATAGTGACAGGGGACGAGAAAGAAACATACAGACAGACGTAGACGCAGAGACACACACACACAGACCTAGACAATACATAGACATAGAGACACCCGAAACAAACACAAGCACAAGCACAAAGGCAAAAGCAAACGAAAACAAACGCAAACGCGATTCCGACGGGCATACAGATAGTGACAAACGGGAAGACAACAAAAATCAAACTGAAACCAAGACAGAGACAAAAACATACATAGATAAAGGTAGACAGGTTCACAGAGAGTGTGTATAGTTGTGCCTGTGGATATGAGTGTATGTCTGTGTCTGTATTTATAAGAATTTATTATCAACTAAGAGTTGAACGTCACTTTAGAAAGGAAAAGGTGACCAGTTGGGTTTATGTATTTTAATTTCTATTCAAATGTTCAAATATCGTAGTGTCTATAATGCAAGTATTGGCTGGTTTAGGGAAACAATTGCTTATAGAAACGATTATAATACATTATAATACTGTTGCGTTGAATACCAACAAGGCGTTGCATCCGATTTATAGAATTGCATTAGATTAAGAAACAAGCAACATGACAAGTAAAAGCAGCAAGGGTATAGTCACGCTGAACTTTATAATGTATATCTCAATATGATGGCCTCCTTGTACGATGGGATGCCTAACTGACAAAAATATCTATTATTTTTCGGCCTGTTTATTAGCAATGAATTTGAATGTTTGCCATCTTATAATAATATCACTTAACGAAGACCGCCGCCATAACTTAGAAAAGGTTTAAGGAAGGATCATTAAATATAAGTGGGGAGAGTGAAAGAAATATTCGTTGCAACTTTTCGTGCAATCTTTGGCTGCAAATTTGTTTTAGCTTTTCCTTCACTTTTCTCTCTTTTTTGTTTATAGCTTTGTGTCGTGCAAATTATTTTGTATTTCCAGCTAGTGCAATTATATTTCGACATTTTTCCACTCACTCCCCCCTCCCTCCCCCTTTACTAAATCAGATGGTCTGCCCCTTATTAGATTCGCACTGATTTTCGTCGCTTGATGTTTGTAGGAACAAAGGTCAGGTGGTGTATAACAACAGTAAGATGATACAATCATCGGAGCTAGGCCGTCTACAGGGTGGATATCTCACACTGTGTATCTCCAATGAGGAAAGCAACACAACTTGCCCCTCTGGACCAGGCAGCTACAGCGGCCCAGAGATTAAGTTCAAATACAGCGATATCGATGAAGTATACTTCGAAGTAGGATCGTGCAAAGTTAACGAGTTGTTAAGCTGTGCTTTTGGTCCTCAGAATTTAATTTACATTCACAAAGGTAAGTCATTATCACAGTCTTTAAATTCATATTTTAGAGTTGCATTAGTAACCTTTTCTTTCAAAAATGGAGAGAAGTCAGGTAGCAGAAAAAATGTAGTAATTATATAAATTTTACTAAGTTTCTGAAGTCATATTATTTTCTCAATATATCTTGAAGAACGTACTTTATTTCTTACAGATTGTTTAATGGATCGATTTAGGCTTTCACCTATGGCTTCCCATATTAAAACTCTTTAACATCTTAATGACTTGTATAAAGCTCGACATCAGTTACAACCTTTGAGTAAATTGACACGAAACTTTGATATATTAAATATTTCTAAAAGATCTTTGTTTGATTTGATGTAATTTAATGCACGCCGTAGGTGGCGACTTGCTTTATCTCACTTTTCAACCAAGAATGAGCCAAGGTTATAGCATAAAATAGTTAATTACAACCGAAATGTAGTTGCAATTACAATTTATTAAATTATTCATGAATTGCTCACATCAGTTGTTGTACACACAATTATGCAATGTTTCGTTCGAACTGGTCTTACATTGGCGTAATTAAGGGTGGAGAATTCATGTAAAGGGTGCAAATATCTCACCTGAGAGAGAGCGTTACTAATCCAAACAAATTTCAGCTAACAAAACACAAAACCATTTCCCTTTGCATCAATAACAATCCCCTTAAATACCTATTTCACTATCACATTTTTAGTTGTACCGATCGAGATAGAGGCCAGTACAGTTGAAGGATCGGCAAACCTGATGCTTCTTAAATGGAAACAGCAGGAGGGAGTTGATTACTACAGAGTCGCGATGGAAGCAAGGTCAGGATATAGATAGTACATACACTCAGCTAGTTCAAGGGAAGCCATTCTCAAGAGCTAATTTCTCCGCTCATTTTGTGAAGTGTTTCTCATTTCCTGGATCGCGGAAACTGTAGACACCATAATTGTGTAAATGTTTGTTGAGATCCAGAATACCCACCCGTTCATCAATTTTACATTTTATATTTCAAAACGCGTCAAACTTTCTTGAATTAGGTGTATACTAAATGTGTAATTTAACACACATAAACCTTAACCAGAATAATACATGTACAAGTCGCCTGGTGTACAGATTTGAGCAGAATCTGTCACTTTAGAGGAGAAGTAAAGCAACAGTAATTGAAATTTCTTAAGACACAGAGAATAGTTTGAAAAAAAAAGAGTCGAAAAATTTTAAAAGATTAAGATTTGGTTTTGGCTGTAGCAGTAATACACGACTGTACTTAAGATTATTGTGAAAAGTTAAACATTATTTAAAGCAAATTTCCGACCAAACTCTTAAACCGTTTTGAAAATCATAGGGTCTAAGTATCCTTCCCCTCTCTTTAGCCGTTCATATAGAACGGCTATATATATAGGGGACTGCTTTAATAATTGGTTGAAATTAATTTCCCCACAATACATTCTAATGAGGAGGTCCATATTATTCTCTTCTTTTACTTCTTTTATTTCCAAACTCAATAAATAATACCTTTTTCTGATTCATAGCAACCAAGGTCAGATGGCTGCAAAAATGGACGAAATTCTGAAACTCGATCAATTTGGCGCCTTGAAAGATGGTCACTACAGCCTCTGCATCAGCAATCTGGAGAGCGAAGCGTCTTGTTCCTCCATGCCAGGAGGTTATACTGGAAAGGAAATTCAACTTTCGTTTAAAAATACGGACCAAATAAAGTTTGGAATTGCAGCTTGTCGAAACAGCGATATACAGAGTTGCTCGCTCGCCTCCTGGCACATTAAGCAAGGTTAGTGGGAAGAACTAAAATATTAGAAAGCTACGGTTTTTTAACAACATTTTTTTAAAAACTTTCAACTTTGCGATATTTTTTAGAATAATTGAACTGGCCTAACAACTTGAAAATAACTTCAGATAGCATCTTTTTAATTAAGGAAAAGTTGCTAAAAATTTCGTAGGCAAAATTAAAAAGATGTGGGGGAGTCGATTTACCCCCATGTCCGTTCAAGTGTTAATAGATTAGGGTTCCAAACGACCCACATAACACAGACAATAGGCTAGACTCGTAATTGTTTTTGCATAATAAGTGATAAAGGGTGAGTCATTTGGCTGTTTGGTATGCAACTAGGTCCATTCTTGCTTATTGCTTTTATTGCATGCAGAGTCATCGTCAAACATATGGTTTGCGTTATTTAAATTATTATTTTAAAATATTAAGACATTATTGTTATTGGTATACTGTGCCATTTTCAGTTTCGTCGACTGCATTGCCACCGATAAGGGTTCCCAGTTACCAGAGCTTTATAATACTCAAATGGAAACCTCAGCCGGAGGCAGCAGGCGTCAAGTTCTATGCCCTGAAATTGCTTGTCAGGTAGGTCAGATGTGTGAGGAGGTTCCTGTCGCTACACACTTTGTCGCTCATTTCCTGCTTTGCTTTGGGTTTCGTAACATCAAAGTACCGATAGCGTGATTTTTTATTTGAATTAAATTATTTGAGAATTTCCCTGGGCTATTTTGGCGGTATCTTATTGTATCATTATTTCGTGGACAACTTGGAAATTAGCTTACTAAGCATGTCTCTGCATTAAAATATCATTTTTTTAGTTCCCATGATATTTGATAGACAGTTTCCTTCCTTAGAGAGTTATCATCTGCGATTTCAGCAACACACACAACACTGAAATGCACTAAATCTCATTAAAGAAAAACTATTCGAATTTAATAGGGTAAACCACAGTCTGTTTGGCTTATTATTATTAAATAGAGGCCTTTTTATCCATATAAATTGCACATTTAGTTTTCAGAGACGTTGACGAGGTATTATTTAATTAAGCAATATAAAACGGTTGCGAGTGTCTATAAACTATGATGTGATAAACATGCCTGCAGTTGTAGAGCACGAAAGGAGTTTAAGAGAAAGAGCGAGTGTAGAAGAGAAAAAGCAAGATGTACTCTTAAAAACTGCAGATCAGTTTAACCCTATCCAGGCCGGGCTTGGAGAAAGCCAGGGAGGTTATTCGACCCTCTATTTTACTTTCTTATTATAGGTGTTAGTAACTTGCCAATTGGCAGTCTAATTAACGAGTCCATAGTTTATCTTTTGGTAATTAGTGCTATCAACCATGACGTCATGTGACGTCATAATTCTGCCACCTTGAATTTTATGGTCGTTATTTTCGATGTTTTATGGTCTCAGAAATTATTAAAATTGCCAGAAATGATTTATAAAGTCAGCCCAATCTATGAATTGATAGGCAAAATTGAAACTGCATTTATAGAAAAAGTTCTCTTTACACCGTTGCTAGGGAAACTGGAAGGGCTACGTTGCTATGTCTAACCCATTAGATTCTTCGCAGGTACATTCTAGGAAACTCAGAAAATTTTCATCTATCGCAATTCAGCCGATGGCTGCAAGTTTTTAGATTAAATAAAACACTTACTTACTTATTTAGTGCTAGCTTTTTTCCTTTTTTTAATAGCATTTGAAAATGTCTTAGGGGCGATTAACCCTCCTCCTGGCCCGAATGGGGTTAAGTAGAGGAATTATCAGATTTCTCATACCTTGGACCCAAATTCATATAATTTCGCTAAAAGTTATATAACTATGACAAAAGGCTAAAAGTTTGAATAAAATATTTAAAACCAACCGTTTTCGACAAATGTCATCTTCTGGGTAAAAATGTTTTAATTCATATAATGTTTATGAAAAATGTGAAATTTGTGAAATATATATTAATTCATATAATATTTGCGACAATTGTGAAATATGTATCAATTTTATCTTTGGCGTTCGATATTCACGTATACAGCTATACGGGGCAGCAGATCACTCCAATTGAGAGGGTAATGTCAGTGGATGAACTTGGGGAGCCTATCGACGGCGAATACAGGCTATGTATAGCCAATGAGGACCATGGAGCGTCATGTTCCAACCTGACTGGTGGCCACAACGGACCGGAGATTAAACTGAAATTTAGTACCATCGATGAAATATCTTCCCAGATTGGGTACTGTCGAACCAACGACTTTCAGAGTTGCACTATGTCGGCGGTATTAAAATTCATTATTGAACAAGGTCAGTTTTAAGTCAGGTTAAGTTATCTCTTTTCTTTTAATAATGCTACTACTAATAATAATAATAATATCATAATAGTTGCTTTTTAAAAATGTGATATATAAAGGCTAAAAAATGCTTAGATCAATAAAACCAAAACGTTTTCGACCGTAGGGTCATGACCCTACGGTCGAAAAGGTTTTGATTTTACTGATCCAAACATTAATTAGCCTATATATATAATAATAATATAGCCTATATATAATAGTAAGAAGAAAAAGTAGAAGAAGAAGAATTTCCGTAAAAATGGCTCTTCATCTACAATAAAAATTAAATTAAATTATTTTAAATCTATTTACAAATATCTTAAATCCGTTACAAATATCTGTTGTGCATATTATTTGTTCGTCTATTTTGGGTGTGCAATTTTTTTCAAACGTTTTCCACACCTACCCCACAATATGAAATAGTATTTCCCTAACGGATAAACTTATGGGTGAAAACCCATAATGTGGCAATTTGAATGAACGCTAGTTACCCTTTGATTCTTGAGAGTACCTTTAAAACTGATTGTAATGTCATAACATCTCGACACATGGACCAAGACACAAAGTGTGGCCACTAAAATGAATGTTCTTGTTAGGTACTCTTAATTCTTGGAGTCCAAAGCGATCTTTTCTAAAACGTAGTGAGGTCCAACTTCCCCAACACATTGATTGATAACGCAAAATGCTGGCAATCATATCAAATCTCTTGAAGAAATGCTGTGACATTGTAACTTTTGTGTACAAATAATAACGGTTTGTGGGGCCGTTTAGTTGTTAGGAGCATAAATATTTATCGACCTCCATCAACATCACCTATTTACAGACACATTGTAACAAGACAGTGGATCAACTACAGTTTTATTTCACAAGAAAGAATTACGTGGACTTAGACTTAGAATTAGAATAATTGTGCTTCAACTTTATGGTTTCAGTTGTGCCGATCCAAATTCAAGCCAGTGCTGTTGAAGGATCACAAGAACTAATGGTTATAAGATGGAATACACAAAGAGACATCAATAACTACAGGGTCGTCATAGAAACGAGGTAAGGAGATCAGAATTTAGAAAGTGGAATGTTCGGAAAATCTTCGAAAATTTTCGGGAATCTTCGGAAAAATTGGAATTCTCCTCAAATCATTGGAAATTGTTCATGGAATCTTTACAAAGTTTCGGAAAATTTTCCCTGAAGGTCGGAAAGTGTTCTCTAAAACTTCGGAAAGATTCGGAAAACTTCGGAATATGTTTGAAAATGTGCGAAACTTCTCCATTTCAAGAAAAATGTTCTCAAATTTTGCCAGACCTGTCACTCAAAACATGGTTGCCATCGAAGCAGTTTACATAATATGAACAACTTTCCACATCAAAATGTTTCCGATAAATTTTATGAAAAGTCATCAAATTTCAGCATTATATCTTAAATGCTTCATTAGTTATAATGGTTTGAAATCGGCGCGGGCACTTTCAGCCCCCCC
>JANVCK010064559.1:0-12396 GCA_026546655.1 Epizoanthus illoricatus | reverse complement strand
TTGTTAGTCTTTGAAAAATTTACCTCGTGCAGATTTATTCCAAATCGCACTCCAAACCATGTGATTACCTATACAAAACGCAATTTTATTTTTGAGTTTTCCTCCCATCCACACAGATCCGTTTTCATTTAAAAACGCATTTTTTTACTTTTTCTTGTCCCACCACACGAAAACGATGTCAATTTCACCAATTTTATTATCAGCGTTTTCAAAAGTTTGCCCGTCCACACGGAGCCGACAGAATTGCGTTTTCAAAGAATTACACTTTCAACCCGTTTTCGAAAAGTTCCGTTTTCGGTGAAATTGACATCTCGGCCCTCTCGCGATTTCTTTTCGTCACCAGGCCCCCATCGGCTCAGCGCGAAACGTCTGGGCACGAGAGTAGCTACACGTCGTATTAATTGTTAAAGTATACGTAATCGGCGTTTTTCAAGTTTATTCATTATTGTGGGTCCACAATGTAAACGTATTATAGCAGGCTATAGTAATAGGCTAAATGTCTATTTATTGCTAAGGTAGTGATACTTGCTTTGTGCTGCTGGGTTTGAAGTAGTTTCTGTGTATAGGCAGCCATCTTGTACCTCTGGTGTCCTTACACAACACAACAGTATATGAAAACATTATCTGTATATACTATGTCCCGATGACAGGCATTTTGTTACAAATCTTCCCAGTTTTTAGATATAATATTGATTACGAGGATATCACTCGAATGTGTTGAACCAAATTATTTATGAAGTCAAGCACATGGATTATTAACCTAACTGTTCTCTTTCTTGTATTCATTTCAAGGCCATAAGTAACATATAGATTCTACTTATACATATAGATTGTAAAAGAGTCTCTTTCAGTTCTTCGCAAAATATTTTCCCCGGTCGCGCGACTTCTCGTCTTGATTTTTTTGCAAATCAGTTTTTTTCGTACAATCTTCGCATGCAATTTTGTTTCGCTTTTCCCTTTCTTTTTCTCTCTATTTCTTTATAACTCTGTGTCGTGCAAATTATTTTTTTTTTATCTTTTTGGCTTGTGTAAGTTTTTTTTAAAATTCTTCCACTTCTCCTCCCCCCACAAAATCAAATTGTCGGCCCCTTACTTGACCGTGCGGGCAAATTTGCACATAGCCCTGGCTTTACGATCGCTCTAGCTGTGAAACAAAATTAACATCGCTATTTCAGAATACTATTAACAAAAAGTTTTGTCCCAGCTATATTCAGCATTTTAATTTCTCTGCATACTCGCTGCGTTGTTGCATGTTTCTAGTGCCCATATGCACCAGGAGAAACGCAGAGGTACGATGATTCAATAAAGGCATATAAAAAACCCCAAGTTTTTATCATTTCGGGCAGGATTATTCACTACAAACCAATATTTTTTACTGACATAGACTACATGTTAAGTTACTGATGTCCTCAGACTGCCACGGGCAAAGCGTATACTAGTGTTTGCTGTTTGACTCCAGCTCACTTGGACGACTGAGGTTGGTTTCCTTCATATACTCTGTGAAGATAGAGCTTGCGAGAGCTGCTTGTCGTGCAAATGAGGTAACTTTGGTAGATTTCTTCTCTTGATGTCTACAAATAAGATAAAAATGGAGAGAATTCGAAAATATTTTCATTTTTTCGTCAAGAGGTCATTATCAACTATAATGCTGCATATTGTAGCTAATCCGACAATAATTATCAGTAGCATCTGCGTATATAATCTAACAAGATATATACTTTAGGTCAACACAGATATCTGATTGTGTATTTTCGTGTGTGTAGGAATGTGCGCGTCGGCGCGTGTACGCACGTACGTGCGTGTGTACATGTGTGTGTGCATGTACATGTGTGTGTGTGTGCGTGCGTGTGTGTGTGTGTGCGTGCGTGTGTGCGTGCGTGCGTGCGTGCGTATGTACGTGCGTGCGTGTGTGTGCGTGTATGCGTGCGTGCGTGCGAGTGTTCGTTTGTGTGTGTGCGTGGGTGTGTGCGTGCGAGTCTGCGCACATGCGTGTGTGCATGGTTACCTGCGTGCGTGTGTGCGTGCGTGTCTGCCTGCCTGCGTGTCTATGTAGCTGTCTACATACATGCATTCATGCGTGCATGCGAGAAAGAGTTTTCAATTTTGCTGAAGAACTTGACGGATAAAGTGTGAACCCACTCGTGTATATCAAATCAACTTCTTTTGAAAATTTCAAGTAAACTCATCTATTGTTTATACAGTGTATAATTCTAAAGCCACTCCTTCTCAACTCTCCTACACCAAGACACTTACTTCCTCCGTTGCAAGATAATCACAACTGCCATTATAATGACGGCGACAGCGGCGGCGATACCCATATGCAGGCTGTAATCAGATCCTTTGCTCGTCTGCCCACGAGGCTCCGTTTCTCTTTCAGCAATCTTTATATCAGTTATCTCCTTGTGCAGAGCTGCAGTTATTTCCTGTGTTGACTGTAAAGTTATATACAGAACTGCATAAGTCATATGTTCGATATCATGGTTTTATTATCAATTCTGTGTCAGAAATTATTAATAATCCTTACTCCAGTATAAAGTTCTCGGTATAGCGTAATTACCCCTAGAAGTATGTCTTCCGACCTATCTTTATTTTGATATTGTACTGAAGCGCAATACGGGGCAAAAATGTTGCAGCATCCTGGGATTTTTTAAGTCAGGCACTCTTTTCGCCCTCCTCAGTAGTCCAGCCATCTAAACATTGCACATTAAAGTAGCTGTGTACGAGGTTACAAAGAGATAATAATTTCGGATAACCTCAGCGCACGATCCAGCTCGTGTCCTGGGAAAGAGGAAAGACGCGCGCTAGGCAACTGTTAAAATTTTTTGCGCACGCCCTTATTTCTTTCTCAAACTTCTCCAGTCCAACTGAGTCCCCGCGCTTGTGCCCTAACAAACCCCTTCCCTCCGTAGAGACTTTATACAGACTAGCATTACAGAAGTAAAGGAGCACTATTTGTATGGGGAGAAGAGACCAATATGAAACTTGCGTATATCTGATTGAGCATTTCATTTTATGAGGGTCAGAAGCATAGTATACTTATTTTCTTCTTCTATGTTTGTCTTGATTGTACATGAGCTAAGATTTTTGTCCCATTAGCTTACAATTATTTCAAGATTGATGTATACACTTCTACAAGGTCCAAATGTTCATGGTTATCAACAGAAAACATACATTACAAAGTACTTTAATTTATTTAACAATAAACACAATTTAAGTCAAATTTCTCTAGACGTGCAATCAAATGAATGTCGTTCAATAAGAGGTTCAGTTACCTGTTTCATAATCCTTAACAAGGTATTGCGCGGCACGTGGTCAGTAGGTGCTTGTCCAGCTTGTATAGTGACATAGAAGGCAACAACAAGGTCCAACTTTCTTTCTTTGGGATATCCGCGAAGGACAACCACGTCAGATGCAGTAAATCCCAAGCTGTCGATAACCGCCCTAGGAAGAACGTAGACAGTTGCATTATACTATATATAACTTCATATTGCATATGGTACAATAGGGTGAAACCCGATCAGTCGTTCCATGTCACTTACCTCCGTGTTCGCGCTTGATACCCGCAATCCTGTTTGTTCGATTCACAGAAGACACCCACTACGTTGGCCACAGCTTGTTTGAACCTTGCATACAGGTGGGACCTCCACTACAGTAAACCATAGACAGGGGTTAGTATACACATAATACATACAAATGAACAATCGCTGACAAGCAACTAGATCCCGACTTCTCTAATAGGTGTAGATGCGTATTGACACAGGATCCGAACTCAATTCGTAAACATGTAACATATCGTTTTATGTACTTCTTTGAGATTGTTAGACTGGGTGGGGTGGGAAGTGAAGGATGGGTTTTAAGGTTTGGGGCGCATGGTGGTGGAGAGACCGGAGGACTGAGGAAGGGTGGAGTTATTGTTTAAAGGGAAATATAATTATGGGGCGTGGTAGGGAGACTGGAGGAGGGGAATTATGGCATGGGGGAGCGTAGAGGGGGATGGCTCGGGTGGGCCACAGGCTATCACGTAAATCATATTCTAACACTTCATGTAACTCTTTTAAATTTTAGTTTGTACTAAGGTGATACGTGTTTAAATAAAGTATTGTATTGTTCGATCGCTATAAACCAATAATTATAAAACTGTTTTTATTCATGTACTGTTTCACGACTGTATCAAAAATAATCTACTAACTTCAAAATAGACTGTATTGAAATGAAGTGAGGACATACGTAGACCAGATTGTCGTCCAAAAAGCAAAAAAATTGGGACATAAATCAGGCCTTAAAAATAGGTGTAGTTATCCACGGGCAACTCAGAAGTCATTTCCACTCTCTCTCCTTATCATTACTATTCCTTCTTTATCATTCGCCATCACTTACCATCATTCTCTATACGACAGCATAATCATCGTTAAGTTGATAGATTTAGGTGTCATTTGAAAGAGCGTCCGTTGAGCATTCGAATTCAAAACGTTTCCAACAGCAAATGCTCTTACCTCGCTAATTACGGTGCCCTTGACTGTCATTTGAACCGAGGCTTGTATCTCATCAGCGACTGTATTGTAATAAGTGGTCGGGCCTGTGTGCGGCTGCGCGGTGATATCAGGGGGATCGGTAGTAGGTACGACAGCTTTTGTACAACAGATAAAATAATCCATCAGCACGTGTCTCCATTTTGGTTAATGCAAGGGTATACTACTTTTCTACTCAGAAATTCTACTAAATTAAAATGCATGTTCCAGAAAATATGTATAAATTATGGAGACAAGGTATTTTATTTCATTATTACTTTACATCGTGCAGTAAGTATACAGTGGTACCTACAGCTTACAAAATCTTAATTCGGTTTTCAAATTTAAAGTTGTGAAACTCGTTAGCATAACACATGAGCGAGGGGGGAGGGGGTGGCTACTTCTGGTTAGTCCGCTATCACACGATCCTGTAGTGATGTTTTATTTTTGCTTATCCCCTTCTGTTTTCCAGGGATAGCCACAACTAATCTCTAGTCTCTTTGTATTACACTGCCAACAGCTCCTCTTATAGTGTATAATACTGAAATATCTGCGACAATATATATTCCATGTTTGTTCACAACTCAACTTACCGACACACTGTTGGTTTTCCATTCTGAACCCGTCGTAACATCCACACCTGTACGAGCCCGGTGTGTTGACGCATGTCTTGGGGTAGTCCGCACAGTTCTCCCTCATTGGGCCAACACACTCGTCAATATCTGAACAACGATATTCAAAGGATTGATTATTACCGTGTGATTAACCCACGATTAAGCGTCCCTAGATTACACCTCCACTCGAATACGAAATTTGAAATAAGAGCTCCCCCTCCACCCGCCGAATAAGCTCCGCTAGCCTTCTCCGCTGGGAAACAGTAGGAGAGAATATATGAGTAAAAGAACTACCCTGCGAGCAGAGGTCCCTCATATCCCCACAGAAAAGAGGAAAAACAACAGACCCTCTTTTCCGTAATCCCCCTATTCGCAATCACCGAAGTGAGAACAGATTTTTTTGGCTTGTGGGAGCTCAAATCTTCTTCTTTCCGGTAAAAGGTCGAAGTCGCATCGTTTCCCGCGAAAACGGAAATAAAAATCCCAGTCGTCAACATCCGGAGCAGCATGCATGCTGGTACGTGACAAGTGGACGTCTGTTTATTCTGCTTTGGGAGGCAGAATAACAAGAGTATTTCATTCCGGAATAAGAACATTCCAAACACACCCAGAGTTTACTATTTCCACGCTTGAATGACTAAGTTCCGTGTGAGCGTTCTACACTAGTTTAATTAAAGTAAATATCTCGCGATAAGAGGATGGCCTTTAGAGCTGTTTTAAAATATCGACCAATCAGTGAACTTCAAGTTAATAGGAACGTTTGGGATTGGTTGAGTTTGCGCGGGGCGGTGAAACCAGACACCACAACGTCGGTTATAAATAGATTTCGAGCCGTCTCGGCCCTGGTCTTGACCTTTTGTTGTGAGACAAGCACTTTAACTGGAGGATGTACGAACCAAATGGTGTGGTCATAATTGTTGACAATTATAAAGTTAAGTGTTTCTCCTGTACATAATTTAAAATGCATTATTCATTATTGATAGTTGTGAACTAACCTTCACAAGTGACGCCATCGTCAGCAAGCTGATAACCAGGCCTGCAGGAGCACACGTACCCTCCATTGGTGTTGACACACGCCTGAGTGCACTTATGGCGGCCTCGGGCGCACTCGTCGACATCTTGAAGGAAATGTTAACAACTATTAGTTCCCGAATGAAGAATTATTCTTAAATCTATCACGCTTAGAAAAATGCCACTGGGAAACAACATTAGTCCTTAGGTTCGTTGTCAGGGCTGTTTTAGCATATTTGTACAATTATGGCCCCAAGTTGCCATAATTGACATTTAATGTCTTCAAATAAGAAAAATACATCGCCTAAAGTGATCAAAATAAGGAAATCGGCCTAATTATAGCAATCTTGATTTTTAAACACCGTGAATGGAAATTAAGTTTGGTGATTCGATTCGTAATCCACTTCCATCTGCACCATTCTGCACTCGGACTCAAATTCACCTGTTCTATTTTGTCTTAGAATTCTTTTTGTCGAATTCAGTTACGTTTTGATAACATCTGGCCATTGTTCACACGGAAATGAGGTGAGGCGATATTGCAGTATTTTAGCCTGATAGTGTACCTTTGAGAAAATACCTTAAAATGACAATGTACGAGGTACAAAGCCTTAAACGTAAGGTATAACAGTCAATTCAAATTCAATATACCTTTGCATGTCGTCCCGTCCTGCTGCAGCTCATAACCCTTATGGCAGTAACACTTCGATATATTGTTTGCCTGGTAACAACCGTGAGTGCATTTTCCGCTGTCTGGGCATGGCAATATCGCTAGAATGAAAGACAATAAGCTGTAATATTTGCTACAATGTTTAGCTGTAGCTCCGGAACAAATGCCACGTACCAACGCAATGAAAAAGTTGTCCTGAATACATGGAACCACACAATGACACAGGTTTCGAACATTTTAGAGAAGCAGGAATTGTTGAACGTGTGCTCTTTTTCCCTAGCTCTTTTGACTTTTCTCCTTTCCCCTCTCCGACCCCTCGAACTACAGACTGTCCCTGGGTCTCATACAGCCAAATAATAATATCAAACAAAGCGTTTAAGTAACAAAGTTGTGATTTAATGATAGTTCATATACCTGTATAGTTGTATCATGTACTTACAAGTACATGCAGAGACTGAAAACATACACTGAAAACACAGAATAACTATAAACTGTGGTATTAAATAGTGCTGGATCTCTTGGATGAGATAAGGGGATTTGCACGCTACAATTTGTTGGCCCGATTCGAGCCGTTAATTATGCTTTAGCAAAAATATAACTTGCTTATTTGCATGGCCAATCAGAGCTCAATAATTATTTACAAAAATCGGCCCCATTTGGAAAAATCTGTTGCAGTCTAACAGATTTTTCGAATTGAGCCAATTTTCAGCCTGATTTCATACATTTTCTTAATGAAAATTGGGCCGACAAATTGTAGCGAGTAAATCCGCCTATACGCGTAGCAGACGACACTCGAAGTGTGAATAAACTAAACTCATTACACAGCTGGTACTTCGATAAAAGGGCAGATTTAATGTACTCACGAGTACACATTGTGGGGTCAGTTGGGTGAGCCTTGAAGTACTCATCACAAGCACACTTGTATCCCCCGGGGTAATTGGTGCAGCGCTGCATACAGCCGGGTGCCTCCTTGCACTCATCAATATCTGAATAGTAATGGTAATAATAATAATAATTAGTAACAATACAAATAAATTTCTAGTGTGTGTGTGTCCCTGATTAATTATGAGCGTGTGATCACAAACAGTTAGCCTACGTGTTGAACTTGTGTGTCCTTCTTTCGCCATACCGTACATGGACGGCGCTCCGAGACTCCGTATTTGTTTACGTAATACTTCTGAAAATCTCAGTTCGGAAACACTTATTCCGTTTTCTGTTCCGGAATGAGATTTTAGTTCCGGAACGAATGACCATAGGTTGTATCGGTATCATGTAAAGTAGGTACGAGTTCATTCCGGTATAAAAATGAGTGATTCGATTGGATAATTTCGATCGGCGTTGTTTTCTCACGTCTGGCGAGCAGTTTCGTTATGTATGAACCTCTTCCATGTATACGTGGTACGAAAATTATATTTCGTTCCGGAACGAGCGTAAACACCACCTTAGAGAATTGAGAAAAGCTTACAATGCCACCAATATTAGATTTATGCAGAAGGCCGAGGTTTAATTAATGTACAAACAGTTACGTTATCCTTCGAGCCGGTTAATTCATGTAATTGCCGTACGCCGTGAATGTTGTTGAACTTACCGTTGCAGTCTTTTCCATTGTCATTAAGTTTATAACCCGCACGACAAGAACACTTGTATGAGCCTTCACTATTAATGCACAGCTGACTGCATTTGGACTTATTCAATGCACATTCGTCGATGTCTGAAAACAAAAACAGAAAAATATTTGTCAACGAAAACAAAGTCCAAGAAAAGTAAAACAATAACAATGGAATTTGTACAGATGTGTTACTGTGTTAATGTGCTAAAAATAAAAACCGAAAGTAAAAAAATATCCAACCTCCAAAGTCTTGGTACAAGGATGTTCACTGTTCAGTTCTGCCATATTATCGTGCTGTATGTATCATTATTTGTCATCATTTTATTTATTACAACCATTTTGAACATAAGATCAACAAGAGTGAATGACTCGGCCGACTTAAAACAATTTTAGACCTTACTTGTTAATATACGTTGTTGTTCCTGTTGTTTCCCACATTTAGTGTATGCATGATCTTTTTATGATTTACCAACGGGTACTTTTTAAGCATTTTAGAAGAAACGTTTGAGCATTAAGCATTGGAATTTTCGTGGAAAAAAGCGTAATTGCCAAATGCCTATTTTGTTTATCAAGTAACTGCATGCATGGCCTACCTTTGCATATATACCCATCTCCAGTGTAGCCATCAGGGCATTTACCGCACTTATAACCCGAGATATTTGCCGGAGGGGGCAGGTCTATACAGGTTACACCGGGATAACAAGGCTCGCTTCGCTCTTCACACGCGTCGATATCCTGCTCGCAGAACTGACCAGTAGCAAAGCCGCCACAGTCACATGACAGGAGCACGAACCTCGATCCGTTGTTTTTCTGTTCTTCCCACATTTCATCTCGTGTGCACTTTCCACCATGTTGACACGCGCACAATTCCATTGTTGGAGCCAGTTCGCTGCTCGTGTTCTTAGCGTCGGTCGCGACAAATACAGGCTCAACCTTGATTGAGGAAAAGTTGAACAAATCTTATAGTTTCTATAGTAAAATTGGTAGTGACTTAATTAGAGGTAGTAACATTGAGCAAGTTGATTCTCTTCAATGTCAACCAGTAAACTGTCACAATAAAACTATTTCCTGCAGCATTTTGTAAAAACATCCAGTGTTTTGTTTCCGATATATTTCTCTTATTAGTTGGATACGGATATAAACATTCGCCGTATTTACCTAGAAGACGAAATTTCGTCTGACAGTTTATGCGACTAGGTAAATACGAGACGCTTTAAACAGTGAAATCGCTTCTGCATGAGAGAGACTGTTTGGCGAAAAATGTGTTGTTTCTAGCGAACAAAATGACTTGGTTTGTATGAGCCGTTACAAAGTTATCCTTTGTTTTGTGCGCCTCCCTAGACGAAATTTTCGTCTCTGATGCAACTTTCGTCTGAGACGAACATTTCGTCTTCTAGGTAAATACGGCCATTACCTAGTTGGATAATGTAAGAACGTTTTAAACACACAAGGAGTCACAGAACTACTAATACTTGTATTTGTATGAAGTTTACTTGAAGTCATCCCATCGAATTTACACACTACGCTTTGTTGGCAAACTTTTACTAGTTACAAATCGGGCCAAGTATAAATTCGCCTTATGGTCAACATTCTACTGAGAACCACTGGCAATGTAGATTTGACTATACTTTTACTGATAATCTACACTGTATGTAGTTATTTACCTTTTGGAAGGACGTCACTCGCCATTTAACTGTTATATAATCTGGTCCGTAGACAACGCTGGCCGTCTGAGGAATTCCCTCCGCTCTCAGCGTGAAATTGTCATTGTTCACATCGAAGGCGGTCACGTGAATGGTGACTTCTGAATTCATGGTGAGGACGACAGTGTCGGGACCAGTGATATTTGGCGGGAAATTCGCTGCAATAGTTAGAATCTGGTGTGAGCAAGTAGTACTTGGATCATAGAAGAATTATTTTATGACTTTAATATATAATACATAATTTAGAGAGTAAAACAAGGCAACTGGCTCAGTTACTTAGCATAAAATAATCCGTGGATGATAATTGACCTATTGTACTAGTACAATTAGTAAGTCATCTTTCGCCGATATGAATACAAATATATAAAAGGTAAAATTCTAAAATCAAAAATTTTGATGTTACGTCACTATTTGTTTACACTTGAACATTGACTTACCTAGCTTCTTTTCACCTTCAAAATTGTTATTATTGATATTCTTGGTGTTGCTGCCAATTGAAACGTCTCCGGTGATAGCTATGTCAAACAGACAGTTCCTGTTGTCCCCACACACCGCTCGCGCCTCCCTTTCCAGCGTGTGATTGTAGAAGGAGATGTTGTGTAGGAACACGGGCTTGTAGTTCAGATTCATGAACGTAGAGGGACTTTCACCTCTGCCATAGGTGAAAAGAGAGTTTGAAGATCTGATTTGCCCTGTGAAAGAAACAAGAGACAACTAATTGGCATTGCTTAATTTGTTGTTTTTAAGGACAGTAATGTTGAACACTTCGTAACTGCCCAAATCAGTAAACTTAATTCTAACTTAAAGATCTCCAAACGACAAAAAATGAATGTGTGTAGCGTCTGATGTTCACCTGTATTTCGTTTTGTAAACTTTCATAAATTGTAAAATGCGGTCTATTAAGATAACCATATAAATGTTACATGCGTTTAAACTAATCACTATTGAAACGTATTTCGATATTTGAAGGTTATTAACTGTGGTTGTATCTACACAGTTTGCCGATTTGGTTTCTTCTATAGTAAGCACCCGCTTTCTAATAGGCGACTCCTGTTTGATAAATAAGCACTTTCATTCCAATAAGCGCTCTATAAGATCGCCAGAAAAGAGAGCATGCAAAATGTCTTTCATCTTGCTTTTGTTGATTAGTTCTAGTTTAATTCATAGTATATCCTGGTGTAACGTTTTTACTAAGATGTTCGTGTTCAAAGAAATAGTCGCCTCATTTTTAGTAAGCCCCCATTCTTTAGTATTGAAAAATGCCTGGGCGCTAAATCGAATGCCATTACATTAATGTTATCTTTGACCTTATTTAGATATGGTAGTCCTTTCACTACAATTATAAAACTGACATTTTAAAATCAACGTTATGCTGCATACTGGCCATTCGTTCTTTGAAACTATGATTATTGTTCTTAGTCTAATTGCGGCAAACGTTAGCTAAGTTTAACGTCATGCAGTACAGATTGCTCTACATTGAGCATTTCTGTCATCGAAGATTTCGCATAAACAAACAGAAACTAAGACAATACGGTTTACATTCATAGAAAGTTAAAATTAAAGATAACATACATTTGAGACCAAACTTGTAATGGATATCTTCAGGAGACGAATTTGAAGGCAACACACTTCCGTCAGGAAGAGTGAAGTCGTCTAAAGGATTTCCATTCCATGTTCCGAGCAAACCCTTTGTTCTTCCTCTGAAAGATCTAGGAGCATAAAACATGATGGCCAAAATTCCTTTGAACTCCTGGAAAGAAACACTAATCTTGGAAGATGAGAAGAAGACCACTATACTTCTATTCGTTCCTTGAGCAAGGACCAAGTTATGGTTTTGCAGAACAGCTGGCTTTCTTGCAAGTGTTGACAATTTGAACGGACGGCCGTCCACGAGAACGTTCATGCCACCTGAAAATAACAAGTAAATGATGATTTGTAAGTTTTTCCATTTCGCAGGAAATGAAATGTAACAAAATCAGTTCTAGAGTTTACATATTCATAAAACTGCTGAGTATGGTGCATTCTTAGTGATTGGAGTTGTCAAGGAATGTAAGATATAACCTATTTTAGTTCTGGAGAACCGACTAACGCACGCAATGATATTGGGGAAATGTGTTTGAAGTCATTTTACTTCAGTCGTAGTAGTAGAAACTAATCAATTAATCAATCATTTAATCGATCGATCGATCAATCAATCAGTCAATCAGTCAATCATCAATCAATCAATCAATCAATCAATCAATCAATCAATCAATCAATCAATCAATCAATCAATCAATCAATC
>JANVCK010064448.1:0-12397 GCA_026546655.1 Epizoanthus illoricatus | reverse complement strand
GCTCTGCTCTGCTCTGCTCTGCTCTGCTCTGCTCTGCTCTGCTCTGCTCTGCTCTGCTCTGCTCTGCTCTGCTCTGCCGTGCCTTGCCGTGCCATGCCATGCCATGCCATGCCGTCTTGTGCTCTGCTCTGCCGTGCTGTGCTGTGCTCTGCTATGTTGTGTGTGTCTTGGCTTGGCTTGTCTTCGCTTTAACTCAAACATTTTTCCTTCAACAATTTCATTGTATATTAACAAATAGTATGTCTGTTACATGTTATAGGAAGCCACTGACACCCGACTCATCACCCGCAATTATGAGGCACACACGTACCAGGGCAGATACAGTTGGAGCCACCGTCTTTTCTCCCACGAGACCAAGGGCCGACACACATGCTGGTACAACAAGGTAGCAATATGTACACAATATGATGAATGCTCTGATTACCAGTGACTGAGATCTAATGCTCTGGGCTGTTCCGTTTTCTCGAAGCAATGAAATGGTGTTATCTACTTGTCTACCAGAAAATATAGTTAGGGCGCATTCGTTTGGGATATTCTTATTCCGGAATAGGAATACACGGAATGCATTCTGGCCATTCTGCAACCTGGAACAGAATACACAGAATGTATTCGACATATTCCGGAATAGGAATAGCTCCCAAACGAATGCTTATTCCAATTTATTCCGATTATGCTTATTCCAGAATAGTACCAAACGAACGCTGCCTTAATATAGCAAATGAATCATCCTTGGAGACTATGAGGACGTCTGTTAATTTATTTCCCCAGTTATTGAATCAAAATTGATAATTCAGGAGCGAATGTCACACAATAACAATGATATATAATTGGATTTAATTTAATTTAGATAGTATAGATATGTGACGCTTCAACTGGGCACTACAAAATAACACGACTTCTTATACAATACATCAGATTTGACACTTCCAAAATTTGATGTTTGATTACGAACAGATTGAAGTTAGTCGATAGTGCATGATTTAAGTTTTTATGTGGTGAAAAGGATCAAACCAACAGTTTGTCTTGTGTTGTGCAGCACCATGCATCCCCTGTTGAGTCCTAGGAAGCAGCCAGTCAAGCAGACAAGTCCTAACTCAAGTCCTCCCGAGTCCCCCTCGCACACCACGCCTCCTGGGAGCCCGTGGAGATCACGACTGGCCAACTTTAAGCACGCTATTGTAGGATCTCCTAGATTGCATAGGAGAAAAATGACGGGTAAGATTGAGAGTTGTATATAGAATACAAAATCGACTTGGAATTTGACTGTTTGAGTGGAACCCGGGAGGTTAAAACATATCATAACTTCTTCACACATGGGCACAAACACAAAGGATGATCATTCAGATGAAGGCTACTGATGAATACTATTAACCCTTTGAGTCCTGAGTGTCTTTCAAACATGAGTGAGATGAGATTTATATTATAACTTCTCAACACTCTTTGATTCCTGAGAGTGCTTTTTGAAACTGAGTGAGATGTAGTAACTACTAAACACATTTCGTATCTGTATGCCTGCATGGCATACTTATGATTCTGTTCCATGCTATTTAGAAGTCTTACATTCCGTAAAATGCTGGTTATAAGCTCCCCCCTCCACTTATAAGCCCCTCCGGTTATAAGCCCCTCCGGCTATAATCCCCTCTGGTTATAAGCCCTCCAGTTATAAGCCTCTCCGGATATAAGCCCCTCCGGTTATAAGCCTCTCTGGTTACAAGCCGCTCTGGTTATAACTAAGCCCCTCCAGTTATAAGTCTCTCTGGATATAAGCCCCTCCAGTTATAAGCCCCTCCGGTTATAAGTCCCTCCACTTATAAGCCCCCCTCCACTTATAAACCCCTCCGATTATAAGTGCCCCCCCTTATAAGCCCACCGGTTTGCTAACGTTCGGGGATGTTATGCCTTCTCCCAAGCACTTTATGCTTGTTCTTCTTGCTTTTGGGATGGTTCTGGAGCATTTCTTACTTGGCAGGTTTCTTTACTGACTATTTCCTGTGAATTAGACGTGGTAATTTTACAAAACCCCTTATGAACCTAGGGCTTATAACCGGCATATTACGGTATATGCTCTAAACATTTTGTTTTCCATTTTAGTTCCAGAGGAATCAACAAGTTCTGTCGGTCAATCACCTGACTCATCGCCTGAGTAAGAACATTGCTTACATGATGTTTATATTGAATTTCATTGGCTGTTGAGTTTAGGCTTAGAGAATCATACTAATCAGTATGTATAGTAGGTTTACTTCTGTCATCATTTTAATTAATTCTTTACCTTTATCACAGCCTAGTGAAGAAATCCTGGTTCGGTCACTTGGTTTTACATCACAATGGCCACCACAAGCATGAGGTTTGTTACCCTTTCATAATACTTTCTTTTTACTAGCAATGACACCAACTCTGCTGTCTCGAAATTTCCATCCTGCTTTCTCCAATTACGTGGCCAGCGGATGTACCCACGGCCCGTCAGTAAGCCCCAACCACACCCCTGTATCGGTTACCTTAATTTTATAAAAAGTAACACAACTTTCTGGAATTCTAGCATGCATTCGCTTATCTCCAACAGATGTGTTGTGTGCAAATTTTAAATATATTAATTACAACTTGGACACCCTCGACTAGCTGAAAATTCTGTGTCATATTTTTTGACAGCCATTCTTCATGGTGGTACGAGGGAAACCGTTCAGCACGGTCAAGGCGGACATTGTTCACGCATTCCTATCAGTAAGACTACGTTTCAGTTTATCCTGCCCTGTTTAAATAATTTAAAGTTTGTAAAAAGATTTTCATCAAACTTATGATAGTAATGCACTTGAGCAACTCAGTTACGTTGTCTATTGTAATTATTGCCAAGTGCCTTGTATTCGTGTGTGTGCGTGCTGTGTGCTGGCACGGGGGGATGAATCACATGTTCATGTGTTTGCTCGTACTAAGGAAGGTCTAAGCAAACAAAGCCATGGCCCAGAATGGAGGCTTCACGATCAGAGCTACAACAACTAAACGTGAAAAGGCGTGAAGTAGGTTAATTTTTGCATTTGTTATCTGAAACATAAACTGAGTGAATTTTTAGATGGAACATGAACACAGAGCTCGCTGTGCATTACAGATCGTCCAGTCTACCCATGGGGGCAAACAGCCAGTTTAGCTGGTGCTTATAACGTGGCTCGTACCAGTTTTCCATTTTTCTATGTCATTCGATTTAACAAATAGTTTACTCGTGTATTCTGACAGTTTACTAACAGTTGATAGTTGATGTTGGTAGAATAACTCTTCAACATATCAACATGCAGTTGCACTCATATTACAATCTTGGTTTCTGTGAAGTTTAAGGTGGTGCCAAAATTTGGTGTCAGAATTTTTTGTAAATTTCCCAAACGTTTCCCCTTTGTACGCCAGTAGTAATCAAACAATAAGAAATGGGGTTCGCTGACTCAGTTTTGTGTAAAATACACTTGAATGTTTAAAACAGGGTACATTTGAGGCCCTGTACGGTTGACATGGCAACCACAATTACAGTATGAGTGTTTTTCCATTTCTCTGTGTGATTCAATTTAACAAATGACTTACCGTAAATGTTCTAATTAATGCCCGGGGCGTCTATTAAATTTTAGGGGTCTTAGGGGAGGCGTTTAATAGAACAGAGGCGTCTATAAGAGAGAGGCGTTTATTTTCATATAACAATAACATAAAAATAACAAGGTAAATAAATAAAATATGTTCATGGAGTGTTCGTGAGTGATTACGAACATAGTTTGTAAATAACACCAAATCCAATTCAATAATCCTGTTCAGTGTTCGATATTGGTGCCGTAGTTCAATGGTATCTATATTTCAATTCAATATTGACGATGTTTAAAGTACAATAGTACAATAGTATCGAGGTCACAGTTCAATATTGGTTAAACTTCACTATGGATGCCCCTGTTCAGTATCAATGTTACAATATCGCTGTTATAGCTCAATACATTTTGATGGGTGGGGGCGTCTATTAGAAACAGGGCGTCTATTGGGGAGGGGCGTCTAATACAAACTTTGAACCCAAGGGGGGCGTTTAATAGAGCAGAGGCATCTATTTGAGCACGGGCATTAATTAGAACATTTACGGTACTAGTATATCCAGACAGTTTACTAACAGTCGATAGTTGGTGTTGGTACAATAACTCTTCAACACATCGACAAGTAATTTGAAATAAATTCTAATTTTGGCCAAGTAGCACAATTTCCCCCGTGGAGACTACAAGCACTACAATACATTGGGAAATTAGTATTGCGATTAAACTGCAACAAATGACACGAGAGATACCTGTGGAAATTTACCATAATATGTTTTATGGCAAGACCCAGGGTGTGACGTGGATTAGCTTGCTGTACTAATGTTGCTGGAGATTGGAACTCCTATTGAGAGGGTGCAGTATATGAAAGAACTGATTTTCTTTCTTTCGATCCTAGATTAGTAACTTAACCCACTGTGTGCTGTCACAGAATACGTTTAAAGCAGAGTACAAGAAGACCGGAGGTGAGCGTGGATTTGAAGCGCGACCTTGTGGTACATGCAGGGCTGCTATGCTCAGAATATTTGGGGCTTTTGTGTTTGCTATTAACCAATGCCCCAAACGTTAGCTCCAGAGTTATCAACAGTTTAGGTGCTAACGGTCTCCTTATGTACAATATCCGTTACAGAATAATGAGCAGTTTGGTTAGGAGACGTAAGAGTGCGGTTTCTTGGGACAATCCGAGATTAATCCGGATTCAACGGAATCTTTTTGACGAAAGAAACGAAAGATCCGAAAATGGATTTTCTTGCTCGGCATGACAAACAATGAAGTTATCGAGGCGGAACAGAACAATACACGAATCCTAAAAGTCCGTTTTTGTATGCTTCCAAAGAAACGCATGGGATTAATCCGTTTATGGATTTTCCTAAAGAAACGAAAAATCTCATTTAGGATTCAGAATCCGGATTCCGATTTCTCCCAAAGAAAAGCGCCTTAAGAAACTAGTGTACAGTAAGTTTAAAACTGTTCAAAACCTTTACCCTATAAAGGTTCAAAGGTTTATTGTTTTCGCAATTTACAAAATTCAAACAACAAAAAATACAATATAACTGGCGGGTGCAAGGGTAACAACACCTATAGGGTTAACAGAAGTCCCTTGCACCCGGTGATCAGAACAAATGTGATGAAATATGTATATATCTAAGTAAACGTATATAAAAGACTATATGTATATTTTAAAAATGCCTTTATCTTATGTTTCATTTAGGGAAAACTACAATGTTCAAGAAACCTGTCCGGATTTTATTAGAAATCACGCCTGTGGAGGATGTGTCAGAGGAAATCCCAACTGCACACACAGTAGGAATTACATTGGAGTCAGGTGCGTGTTCCGAGTGCATGACATCTAATATCATCTGTGAAGCCATGTGAGAACCGTAGTCAGAAGACCATTGTTGTAGATTGATAAGACGTTCACAAACCAGAATTAACACTGATCGTCTTGGTGGAAGAAAAAGAAAAAACCTCTTATTCGCAAGTAAATCATCATTTGAACTCGTTATTCTGATATTTGGGAAGGACATTATTGTGCGGTTATTTTGCCTTTCATGATATTTTATTCTAAGCGATTTGGAAGAAAATAAATGATTTTGAGACGGGAGCGACCACAGATTTGCCCGCCGTCTTGAACTTGTTCAATTACGTTTAGCAGATTTAGCCAAGACCGGTACAATCTTGAAATCTACGGTTCTTACATAACTTCCGTTGAATGTAAGCACGTGCATGATGAAATAGATGTATATATGTGAGTTGGAACTTTTTACCTAGCCTATAGACAATAAGGGACAAAGACAGACAGACATATAGGCAAGACAGACAGACTGACAGACAGACAGACAAGACAGACAGAAAGAGCCAAATAGATATAGGAATAATATTTAAAAATACAGGCCTGCACACACACAGCTCTTAACCTGTTTTGAGATGCAAGCGGCCAGATAGGCAGACTGATTGATAGATTACAATGGATGACTTAACATTTATGCAGGTGGACATCTGACAGACAGACACAAACTTTTTTCTCTGACGAAGGGCTAGTAGTCGAAACGTCAGCTCAAATCTTCCACCCTTACGGCAAAAAGCACAATATATGAACATCGAGTTGATCAATCCCGCTATTATTTGGTCGTATTTGCCGATGTAGAAAACCTAGTTTTTTGTAAACTAGTCTACTATAGACACAGACAGACAGGTCGATAGACAGACAGACAGACAGAGAATACACAGCCACAGACACAGACAGTTAAGCAGAGGAACCTAGTTTGAGACGAGAAAATAGAAGAAGGCCTGGCCATTTCTTACCCCGAGTTATCTAATAACCAATATCTTCTACTAGGACCTGTACATCGATTCAAGAAATTGTGTGAGAAACTTCAGCTTCTGTTGCTGAGCAACACGAGGCAGGGTTCGATAGACTCCAACAGGATGAGCTTAAACATTGAAGAGCGGAGCCCGAGTGATGAGAAGGACTCGGACTCACCGACGACTAGACTCGAACTTGCTCACCTCAGTGACACTGAAAGCGAGAGTGAACTCCTAGATTCTCCTATTGTAGCAAAGCGTTCGTTATTCAATGCAGATGGCCACCAAAAGCAGAAAGTAGAAGAAAACAAAAAAAGTTGAGACTTGCCGAGAAGAAAGCTATGCCTATAAACTTAACCGTTTCAGCCCCAAACACAACGAGGTTGTGTTGCTATTTCACATATTGGCTCACTAGTCTTTATAATTATATATAATTCTTATAACGTAGGTTGGGCAAATTTATCAATTCCTCCACGAAACTGTACCGTTTCCGATCAATTACTTTATTCTTATTACCAAACTACTCATTTTTGCACTGATATTGTAAGGGGAAGTTGGATGTTGATAAATGGCTGGGGCTGAAACTGTTAAGCCACCAACCACCATCAGTTAACTCTCCAGCCACGACCAGATGCACAATGGGGTTGTTTCAGGTATATGTCAGTTTACAAGCACTTTGCTGATTCAATCTATGGCAACTCACAAGCACTAGATATTGTCAGGTATTGTTAAGCATGTTTTACAACTTGTTATATACAACACTATATCTCATGCAAGGCTGGGGATTAAACTTGCTGGCCGGCGATGTCCGACGTTTGTTCCTAAGAACTCTAAGCACGTTTTTCTAGCAACCTTCAAATATCTTACCATCTGTTGGGTGACTGGAAGAAATGCAGTCTGCGTTTCCTATCAAGTTTAATCTTCAGCCTGCTTTTCACTGGCTTTTTCTCAGCATTATATCTCAAATGCACACTTTAAGAAGTCATGCGTCATAACCCTATCATACATGAGCAATTTGTAGTTCTAGATAGAATGCCCAGGGTAGGAGGGAGGGAGTAATTCTGACGTATTGTAAAATCCTTATGAATACAGGCGTCAACTTGTTGCAGCACGAATTAGAATGTAGAGTGTATTCAGAGCAATCTGATCGACATCACGGAGGCGCCGTCTTGGATTTGAGGCTGCAATCACTGGACTTTTCTTGACATCAGAAAATGGTCGCAGTTTGCTGATTTGGAAGTCCTCAAAATCTTTTTGAATACACTTGAATGGGCTTGTCACTCAGACCTTGGTTACTATGGAAATGTGGATGAGTGTCCACATTTGTGTAAGAAAATCAAATGTTCCAAATTACAAGCAATTTGGAGTAGCAGGAAGCAGTTGGTGTGAGGGGCAGTGTGCCATGTAAGTGGAGCAGGTTGGAGCAGAGTCATCCACCCAGGTATGATAGGGTTAATGCACGCTGTTTAATAAGCCACAGATTTAATTGAGCAGATTTCGCATGAGTGTCGAAAAAGTCATATCTTGTCTTTGTAATATCGTTACTTTGTGATTTCATTAGTTCATCAATTTATTTCCAGCGAATCACGAAAGGAAGCAATAACATTATTGTTTCTTAGCCAATCATGACAGTACATTACAATTGACATTCTAATTGTTTTGAAGCACAATGAACTTTCCAATTGTTTTGAAGCACAGTGAAGTTCAACCCTGAAATGCACAAGGAGACACGTAACAGCTGTTAGTTTATAATAGTTAACATGAGACTTCTAGTAGCTTATATTGGATAAGACGTTGTACGGCACTAACGTGGTGACGTCATCATTTGTAATGTATACGAAATTAATTATGCAAATTATGTCAAGCCCTCGGAGAACTGAAATTTCTTGGTTTCTTACTTCTAATAATTTATTTCAGTGTGTTTATATATAACCATGTTATTGAAACACTTTGCTGAAAATCATAGAAAATTCAAATTTAAAAAATGCAACATCAATGTATGGCAGCCAACATGGCAGACATGATTCAGTTAAGCTGATACCATAGCAAACAACAATATATTTACTGGTGACAGGTGACAATTACAAACGGAACCAAATCAACAACTAGATGGACTAATTGTACCAAACAGCATGCTTTTATTCTTAATAACTACTTCAAAGTTTTTGGGGGTTGAGACTGTCAAATGACCGAAATTATCACTCATGTTTAATGTTATGAGAAAAGGATTCAGTGCATACAAATACTTTCTCATTATTATTTTCATGCCTGCAAATTTATGCATTTATACTAAATTTTCAATTCTTACTAATTTTTGTACATGGGAATTCTATTAGAATATTGGTAATTTTCTAACAGTTAGTATCAGTAAATTATACAATCTATATTGTATACTCTACCAGTATTTATTGGAAGGTTGACAGTTGAAAACAATAGGCAGTACTGTGATAACATTAGTATTAATGGTCTTGATCTAGTTTATATATTAAACAAAGATCACAGTTCGCACAATCTTGAAAAGCCCTTACATTTTGAAGGTGTTCTTGAAAGTCCAGTGCATTAACAAATCCTTCATTGGGAAGCACTCCAATTTCGGCCAAATTCCTCCAAAAGTTCTTGAGTTTAGGTGAGAGAAAAGTTTACTAAATTATACTATTTACACGTCACAAAAAGACATTTTACTGTGATCATGGAAGTTTTGTCATATAACTTAAAGCAACGTGTCACATGATCAGGGAGATGCTATCCTTGTTCTAACGTTGGTGATTATTTGTGGCAATTGTTTTGAGAAATAATGTACGGCATTATCACTTAGTTTTAATACTAGGTGCACACAGAATTAACACATGATGGAAGTAAATAAGATATATTACAGGAAAATGTTTGTGTTGAACAAATGGGACCGTGGACCACTTGCAAATCTCTGTATGGATATTAGTTGTGTAAATATTTCATCTGTCAACCTCTCGATAGCTTGATTTGAAACACGCCACATCTTCCCCATTCGTGGTGATCAGACCTCATAAGCAAAATTACTGGTATTTTGATTTATTATGGTAAGGAACTGTCCTTCACGCTACTTGGTGTTGGAAAACACTGTTTTGCTGTCTAGCTGATATTCAATGGATCTGATGCATATTTTTCTATTCCAAAACCATGTTTGTACTAAACTTGTGATCAGTGTAATTTCCTATTCGTTTCTAAAGTGGGCTTTTATTGCCAGTTTCAACGTGTTCTCTCTGGTATAGCGTGGATTGTGGAGATATTTTCATTTGTACAACCGGGATCTTTTTGATACCCACATCTTCGACATTTTCACTTGTCTTGTTACGCTGATTTTCTACTTGCTAGACAGAACATCGGAGCTTGCTTGTAAATAGCACCTGGAGCGGGTTCACACGATCGTGGATAAGTAATTATTGAATTTGAATGTTTTCCATTCCTAATAGAGTTGTGAAATTTTAAAAATACGAGACAATTGTATGCTAATAATGTCATGAAATTTCATATTTTTGCCTTTTGTTCTGCATTGAGTTGTTTTTGTATGAAAACAGTTCTGCATTTTATCATGAAAAACTCGTAGAGTCTGTTCCATCGTTTCCGTGTGAACCCTTGGTAGGTTTCTTTACTCACAGTTCAGACTACTCAAACTTATTTATTATAGATATATAGAACACTACTTTACAGTGTGTATTAGTTTCTGAAAATGTACAAAATGTAATTTAGTTCGAAATAGGGATTAATATGGCAAAAAGAATTGATTTATGTTTCCTTATTTATTTATTAGTAAGAAGGGTAAATATATTTCTCTACCCTCAGTAAAGCCCCATTTGCACGAGCAAGCTTTCCTTGACAAGTTTTATTTGCTCGTATAAACGACGAAAAAAAGTCGAAATGCGACAAACTTTTCCTTGACAAGTTTCCTTGTTCAAAAACTAGCATACCAGCTTTGGAACAAGGAGACATGTCAAGGAAAAACTTGTCAAGTGCAAAACTTGCTCGTGTAAACGTCATAACAAGGAAAGCTTGTCAAGGAAAACTTGTTCGTCCGTCAACACGAGCAAATAAACTTGTCGAGGATACTTGTCAAGGAAAACTTGCTCGTGTAAATGGCGCTTTATATTCGTCCTCAGTTGATCTACCTTGTTCTTGACACACAACTCTTTGCTTCCAGGTTAAAAATCAGATTTAAAGAATTCGAATTGGTTATTGTCTGAGTCCGTTATCCAGGAGGGTACTTCATAAAGAGGGTGAGGGGAAAACTGGGGAAAAGAAAGAAGAGAGGATAGAGAGAAGCGTGGCATAATGCAGTTCCTTGGGGCAAAGGTAAGATTGCTCTTGCCCCACAAAAATTAACTAGAAGTCTTAAATCGTATATGATTTAATGGAGCCGAAAATAATTGCAGAATTGCACACATTTTGGGTATTCCTACTGATGATCAGTCACTGATCCATTTACATATGGGTGGTCATAGTAACTCAGAGAAGTTCTTTTTATTCTAACTGGAGTATTTGTATGTCAAGTTTCTTGAGGCTTAGTACATCAAGGACTAATTGTCAGCTGCTGTAAGCTGTCAGATAATGGGTGAAAGGATTTCATAGCAACCGAAAGGGTTTCTGTCAGGGAAGGGGGTTGTTTAGCTTTGTAAATGTTATTTTCAGAAGACGTAGAAATCGGGGTTTTTGAAGGGAGGGGTGGGTAACGTCTTGGAGTCTGTGGTATCCTCAACCCGTAAAGTAGATAATACAGTGAGACATGCACTTTGTTACTCTCCAAATCTTTTAGAACGTTTGTTTTTTTTTATTACAGTAAAAACCCGCGTATAAAAACCAAGGGTAGCCTAAGCGGGTTCTTATAATAGTGTATCTGGTATCTATGGAAATTTAGGGTGTTAGTTCTTGTAAAAAGGATACCTAATGATTTTTGAAAGAACAAAGAGGAAAGCACTTGTAGCACTGCTTCTATAGTGGTGCAGCAGTTCACAGTGCAACATTCAGTGGGTCTGGGTCTGATGCTAATATATCTCAAATGTCACTTCATACCTACCTCAATATTTATGCTTGATGTTAATCCCGAGTCTTGGAAGGGAATCTCGAAAATGGCCCTTTGAATAAAAACCAGTCTCGGATATGAGGCTAACTAGGTTATTATATATTGGGTGCATAAAACTGAAATTTTAGCGTAAGGGTTTGTAATTCCTGGTTCTTATACGCGGGTTTTTATTGTAGTCTAACAGACACTGAGTAGTAGGTCAAGTAGAATTATTCTATGCCAGCTTCTAAATTCAATTTTTCAGCAGCTTTTGGTTCCTAGCTCTTTAGGGTTAAGGTTAGCATTACGGTTAGAGTTAAGGTTATGTTTACATGTAGGAACCAAACACTGCTGAAAGTGAACTCTTGACTCATTTGACTTGTGAAAACATGGATCTCGTCTATGACGAGATCTATGGCGAATGCAATAGTATAGTTAAGTATCAAGTATTTTTCTGTGCATGATGTTTATATAATCAATGTTCTCTTTATAATATCTCCCCAGTCTGGCTTCTCTCTTTGGTATAATATTTCTAATGTATATTTTCTGCAGCTGGACCAGTACTGAAAATATCTGGCTAATATTTATTATATTAAACCTTGAATGCTGTACGAATTTCATTCATTAAAACAACTCACTTATGATCATAAACAACTTGTGTTTTGTCTCTCTTGCTGTTAAATTAAATCGGTCCTGACCTGATAACATCAGTCACATGCCTCAACATTGCTGAGTTAAATACACGCTTTTTTAAGAACAACTTTATAAGAACAATGAGGCTCAAATTGCCCAAAATTTAAGAACAACCGCATGCTGGGGGGTCAAGAGCCATAAAATGTTTCTAGGTGAAATATTCAAAGTCACTACTTCAATCAGCTGGCAATAAGATGCAAACAGCATCATACTTTTCTCACGTTTTTTTAAGAATATGAATAACAAGTCTTTGTTTTCATATTTTGATGTACATGTATCACAAAACCAAGCAAAATTGATAACAAAACCGATACACTAACAA
>JANVCK010064447.1:0-11864 GCA_026546655.1 Epizoanthus illoricatus | reverse complement strand
ATTCGCATATAAGATGTTTTGATGAATGGTAAATTACAACTTGTCAGTCAATTATTCAACTTGTTAGAATAATGATGGGGTGATGTTGCTAATCGGTTCCCAAACCGAAGGTGGTGCTTAGATCGCGGCTGGAAATACTTCGTCTTGGCTTGAGAGCCAAGTTTAAAATCATTTGGATTTTTCCTGTTTGCTACACAGTAGATTTTTATCTTTTTTGAAGATAATGAGCTACAATTTCTATTGCATTATCAGCATTCCAGTTTAGTGTTTGTTGAAGCTTTTCGCTGAACAATGCCCAAAAGGAGAAAATAAAATGTACCTAATTGTATTGAAGTATGCATAAAAAGTTTATTATTATTATAAAAACGTTTATCAGTGTAAAAGTTATCTCAATACAATGTAGCTAATTGCTCTGTCAGTTGTAACAAATGTGTCGAATATTCACTTTGCCAGTTTGTGTCATACTGCTCTTTAACCTCTTCTAATTTACAATTACCAACAAAATGTACAGTTGCTCCGCAATATAACGATTTTGTTTATTCTGCTCGATAAATTCTAAATAGAGTGGAATCTTATTCAGCAGCTGCATTTTTGCAAATTTGTCTTTGATATCGAGTCAGATGCTGAGATAGCTTTGAAACTCTGAAAGCGAAGTTAATATATTGAACAACGGTCAGTATTGTATCTAAAACACATAATCATATCAAATTTATTTTTGCATTTATAATATCGTACACATTTCTAGTATAATTTTACAGTTATCAGAGATATAGAGACAGTATTATCATATATCAGGGTAGACACGCCTTGTAGCGAAGGCGAACTTTGAGGTTTTGAAAATATATATATACATATACATATGTGCAAAGCCACAAAAGTAGATAATGGATTATAAAACCAAAGTGTCAATCACGCATGTTTAACCGTATCACTAATCCGTTTATCGAAAAACGAAAGAACGTGCTGTTTTAAAATACTTGTACATGTGAAGAAAGTTCACTAGACACTAGTGTATATTTTCTCGGCATCATATTGTCCGGTTGTCTTAATCCTTGGTGCCGTATATGATCATAAGGAACTGGGTGCACACTGTTTGGCTAAAAGATACCGGGTTTTACAATTAGCGTAAGCGCTGCACCCTTTGTCACGGTGAATCTTCTCTTTATGCAGTTTTCAATTTCATTTCGAGAGCAGGTAACCACACACAATTCCAGCATATCCCCCATTTCACACCCAACAAAGCAAGTGTATTGTAAATAATAATAATAATAATTATTATTAACTTCCTCGATGCTGAGTTTATATAACTACTGTTTGATCTTATTTTACACTATTCAATAAATCTATACCTGATCTTTCAAAATTATCAATGCCTTCATAAGTGATCTTCGAAAAGCACGCAATTTGTAAACTTCAAACTGTAAATTGAAATATCCCCACAGTAATTCTTTTTGGAGTCGAAGCTGCCCCCAGCCCCAGGCAAGGTTAAGGCCTGTTGTTGCTAAAACATTCGTTGATTGGTTTGTTAACGCAGCTATGTTTATAACATCGAGAAGCAACTTCAGTTACCTGAAGAAACATTAACTCCACTTAATGGAAACTTTGCAAAATAAACCGACAATCTAACTTTGTGTTAAAGTTTCTACAAACTTTTGCGAAGGAAAGAAGAGCAATATAGGGTTTTATAAGTCTAGTTCTAATTATAAATTTGAAGGTAGAATTACATTTCGAAGTTAATTCCCTCATGCTCTACTATCACTAGAACTACAACAGCCATTCTTTAAATATAGCCGTTTCATTAGTGCAGTTTGTGACTACTCTTTGATCAATCGGTGGTGATGGACACTTTCCTACTTTATAGAAATTTGCACAAGTAAATGCGCTCTATCTGTGAATGAACATATTTTGAAGTTCGCTTTTCAATTAAGAGATGTTCTATTTTCAAACTAACAGGAGCCTATAAAAGTAGTTAGTAATCGCACATTTTCGACGCTAGAGAGAAAAGAGAAATATACAGATATTTTCCAATATAGACTTATTCTTAAAACACAAATTTGATTAGAAATAATGAAACCCACTCGAGTACATCTTTGGTGCATCTTGAACCTTGACATTTCGTGAGTACTTTATAAACGTCAGCTCAGTGTATCATTTTATGTATGGTTGTCTGATCTGCTTCTGAAATTTTGCGAATCTACATCTTTTTATACGATAGAATTAACGACATCCTTCCTTTGTATTATATAACTGGAGGGCTACGGCGCTTGTATATGTAAGTAACTCACCAAGTAAGCTAATTATACTGAAACCCCCATACACATTCTCGAGAATTATCCCTCAAGACTGAACTAGATGTATTTCTTTTGTTGGCACAATTGTTTTTCTTGCAAAAAGACCAATATAGTAAATTAAAATCTTCGTACATCCAGTCTCTGTACGCCCTGGAAGCTATAATCAGCAAAGAGAGACTGTTATAAAATATAAGAGCTAACATTTGTGCTAAGTTTGTATTTATGACGAAGTGAACAAAGAAGTCGCACAATGATTTAGTCCTGTGAGTGTGGGGTTCGGACGAAAGAGATTCGTATTTTCATTTGGCATTAAGACTGATTAAATTATTTCTGCCCTATGATGTGAACTCAGTTTAAGAAGTATTAAGATCAGTTGTATTTCACCTTAGTCATAGTAGATGGTGATGCTCTCAGGAAATACGAACATACAAACTTCTTCTGCATTGCTTGATCCAGTTGCCACTGGCCATGCATGCCATTTCGTCAAAATTCTTGAACTTCCGTTCTGGTTTTAGGACAACATTTTTGTATTTCTTTATCTTGTAGAAGACTCGCAAGAACATGAAGAATAGAATTTTTGTGTTATTCTAAATAGGTCTTAGATACGAAGAGCGTTAGAAAGCGAGTCTAGAAGTGCCATTATGAGAACTGCTATCTCAAGTCATCATTCGGTGCATCAGTGGCGAAAATTTTATACTGCTTCGAGCGAGATTACCTCGCTAAATTTATGTTTTGTAAAGAAGTAACAGTAACCATTCACTTTTTATCAGAAAAACAAAGGGGGTGTTATTATTTTCACGTTAAAGCACCGAAAGTGACCATTCTATTGCAATTTTGATTTGCGTGGCTTATTTAATTTAGAAGCTAGATTGCAATTACTAAAGTAATTCAGTGCCGAAACTGGCCACATCACGGCGATTTGGAATAAAGTCATCACAGTATACCATATACTTGCTTCAGGTTTTCTAACTAAAATTAAGAACACATAGTGTTCAAGGCAAATGGAATAAAAAAACCCAAGATTCGATTTCTGATATTGCATTTAGGATAAAATATAGGTGGTCCTCTTGGAACCAGTTTATAACTGATTGTTACTAATTGTTGATCCTGTCAAGAGCGATTTTCTTCGGATCCATCAGGGTGTTTTTCTTGTAGCAAATGTTATCCTCAGTTTATTTTACCGGCTTCTACTGGGAAACCACTAACTACACAGTTGTTATTTACGTACTGAATAAGGTACCACTTGTATACTTAATATCTGTCTCGCCAAGAAAAGAGTTAGTGGGCTTCCAAGGTTTGTATATACTCTGCAGCCGTGCCTTCTCTACGGCGAGTTCAAAATGCCAGATAACTGCTTCGAAGTGGAATAATCTTGCATTCCTCGGCTATATGCTTGATGTAAAATTTTAGTCTTAGACCCTTTTGTAAGTGGAAAACATAAATACATTGTAACCTTTATGGTTTTGAGATATATCAGGGTGCTCGCATTTTGCGATAAGACTACTACATGTGTTATGTTTCTTGAAATATGTTTACAATTTAACTTAGTTCACTTTTCTAGTAAGAACATAAACGTATAACAACAAAGAAAATACAAAACACGCCAATAGATTCGTTTAAACTAATGTTAAAGCTGTACGCATATATATGAAATACCAGTGCATTCTTTCGTTTGAGAAGCTAGATATTTGAACTTCATTCACTTGCACGCACACCCATTCTAACTTAAGACCACAGAATATCATTCAAAACTTCTTGCAATTGTCCAATACATGTAAGCAGCACTTTTTCTACATTCACAAGTCGTTTTCGTTTTCTAAAAGGAAAAAAGGCTATTCTCCATCTCTAGAAGAGGCTATTTCAAAGACTAAAGGAAACAACGCCTCGAGCTGGAAGTAAAAATTTGATAGTTATCGTAAGATATTGGGTAGATTTCAATGTTAAATACGGCACTAAAGGCACAATCTACTTACGGTATTTTTGAAATGGAGTATGAATCCTTTGTTCTTCTCTTCCTAAGTTCCTTCTATCTGGCCACAACTCATTTGTGGGATGCCTTTTGTAGGCCCTCATGGCGGCATACTCTTTCCTGGGACGACAGGACTTTATCATTTCAGAAACGTCATGGTAACTGAGAAAAGTAAACACTTGTGGAAGATATGTAGATAATTTCCTTGGAAACTCCAATGACATTCACTCTTGTGAACCAGTTTGAACGGAGCGATTCATAAGTGATCCGTACTCATTATTGCAGCTGCTTTAAACCTGTCATGGCAAGTGCTCTAATTTTGTCAGCCTATAAAGCACTTTCAACAGTTCACAAATATCTATGTCTGAGAGTCATTCTTTAATATACTTGGCTTACTCCTACAAGCCCTCCTCCCGAGATGCTCTTCTCCAGCTCCCGGCCATTTGATATAATTTGAGACAGAAATCACGTGTTTCCTCAATCAAAATAGACAGCTTGGGTTTCGTCCAGAATTCAGTATAGCGTTTTTAAAAACGAAAGTATCGTCAAGAAAAGGTCAAGGCTCGTTTTCCATTTGACCCAGACATAAAGGAAAGAGCTTAAATACTGTTAAGGTCGCAAAGGATATCAGGAAATTTTAGCCCTCGGGTAGTTAGAAGGATCATTGCAATAAGTGACAGCCCTATTTTGTACTATAAGTACATTTGGACCGCCTTCAACTCTTTTAACCTCGTACATGCATGTAGCAAACACGAAAGGAAGATAAAAAATATCTTTCAAGATTATTTACGTAATTCTAAATCGTCATTGGCTTAGAGTCATTGCCACCACTGCAAGCAATTTTTATGACCTTGCAATATTTGCCTTCCAGGGCTTCCATAAGTCCCCCAGAAAGTTGCTCAGCTTTTCTAATCCGATTTAGTATTGTTGTTTGGAATGCAATCTATATATAATTATACTGCGGCTCTATAGCAATGCATATGCACGTGTTAACGTGATCGCCTCATGCAACATAATAAAATTAAAAATATAACATGTTTATCTAATACAATGAAAATCAGACCGAAAGATGGACAATTTATGTTTTGTCCTAAGAAGCCGTATTTAGAACTCCCTTATGCCTCACTGTGGGTAAATCTTTTATTTTCTTTTATTTCCTGTGTAGTTCTCTTTTTGACATCAGGAACAACCAACAGCCTTTCTTAATTCTATGTATTAGAAATGTTTTCCTTCCTGTGCAAGGACCTAGGGACACCTCGTGCATGCACGGTGCCATCCCCAAATACTGACGACTGAAGAAGGGAGAGCGGAATGAGTTGTGGTGGCATGGGTACTATCAGTTTCTATACCATAAAAGCATTTCCAGAGTTATATTGAGCAGTAATCACTGCCAATACTTTGCCAGTAGTCGAAAAATATATAACTGATGCATGTTGCATGGTTTTTTTAAAAATTGTTTCAGAAATAAATAAAAGCTGAAGCCTAAAAGTAACATTTCTTCATCCACAGACACAGTTTACCACTAAGTATTTGGCAAACAACAGGCAAGAACAGCGGTAAAGTATTGCTTTTAACATGCCATAGAATATGCTTGGATGAACATATTAGTCAAGTACAACTGTTGTGAAGTGACTCTTTACGGCGGTAGCTGAATACTTCTTCGATTGCAGCCTCCTCAAAGACACCAATTTCCCCTCGCAGCAAGAGATTTCCGAGGGAGGAATTTCTCGCTGCGAAGGAAAATTAGCATCTGCGTGCGGGCAACATTGACGGGTAAAAACGTATCCGATAAAAAAGGGTAGAGTTAGAAACAGTATCTAATAATAGCGTAAACTGTGCCACAACTTCAAGCATACACTGATAAAACGTTTTCTCTTGTTTATAGACGAAGTTTTTTCAGCCATGTTTCAGTGCCTTATGCCATTTCGTACTGTACTCTATAGTAAACGGTAGCTTTATTTTACATACTAATTGTAATATTTGGAACTGACTGCTGTAACTTGCTTCTATCTTTGAACCATCCCACCATCCCCTAGCTATCCTTATCACATGATAAAGTGGGGATGAATTAAAGGATCACCACTCCTAATTGCTAAGGTAATGCTCAATGAAAAATTCACGTGCTCCCTAACCATAACGCACTTGTGTCAGTCGTACAATACACAGCCACAGGATGAGATGATTGCAACCAAATCAAACAAGTAATTCAAACTTTAGTATTTTTCTCACAAGCATTTTTTAAAATAGTCAAAGAAATAGTAACTCTGTTATTGGATACCGTGTGCTATCAGTTAGGAACAGTCGACAAGCTTGTGGACATACATCAAAATGAAAATGATTTAGCCTCTACCAGTGTTTTTTAAACGAGACAAATTGTGAGCACTTTACTCCACAGATAATAATAATTACTGCAGACTCTTCGAGACATCATAAACTGACGGAATGGTATCATAATTGATACCAAATAATGCCGTATCTGTGATGCACCTCTAGAAGATTGGTGAATAGAGTGCCCTCTATTTAAAGTTTTCGATATGCTTTGCAAACGATTGAAACTGGAGCCTCAAAGGCAGCCACGCTGCAGCTCAACTACATGCATACGAAAAGAGCACCGACTGAGCTACCAACTTTTTATCAATCTCCAAATGAACTCTCACTAGGAACAAGCACAGGGCCATAGCCAATAAATATGAGAAATAGGTTCTAGATTATAAAGTTTTTATTTTGGACAATTGCCAGTCCGGAATGGAGTGGTTCCAGGCGCATTTATGCAGTCTAGGTGTTCTATGGTATAAAAGATCAAAACTGTCTTGTTGTACGTGTCACGGGAACTGAGAGTATATCTCCAGTACAACACTGATGACTTGTGATGAATTCTGTTTTGTTAGTGAAAATATTTATATTTCTGCAAGTATTTAGATAATGCAATTTTCTAACTCGTACTCTGTCCACATACGTAGAACATTGTGTATCCTGAATTTGCATTTATAGGCTTGATTATATATGATCTACTTGAGACCGCTTTGTTCAGCGGCTTTTCCTTATATATCATCAGTCGGATTGAGTTAAAATTATTTTCCATAACGTTGCCTTCCTTGGTGAGCAGGAAGCAAACAAGTTCATCAAGTTATGTTAAGTTAACTCTTGCCATGCTGGAGACGATTTCACTATAAAACCAACTTGTTTCTTACAATTTTGAAGTTGACAATTTTTATAAAATTTAAATATGTTGGTATTTGAAAATTCAGCAGGACAAAGTGATAATCTACAAAATACAATTCTGATACATTACAACTTCAAAAGTACACTATGGTTATATACTCACTGAGTGCGAGCAAACGCTGGGCTGGCACGGCCTCAAGACTCTCAGTCTCAGTATCACATGACTTATCTCACATTGTTGTCCTTTCTATAAAAAATATCAACATATTTTATTAAAGAAGGGACCTTAACGTATACATGATTCTAACAAATGGCAATGACTTTACTTGCCCTCAATATTTTGATTTTTCCAGATTCCAGAACCAACTGACGGTGAAGGAAGACATGCCGACATCTTGATCAATTTGAAACATTATTATGGAGTATTGCAGAACCAACTAATTTCCAGTGCGTTAGAAGGCTAAAATTTCAACATCGCATAAGTCAAAGAAAGTTTTCCCTCTTTCCTTCCGGCGCAAGAGAAATGTAACGAGCTGTTGATATGTCAAGATGGGAAGAATCGTAAACAGGCAAATATTCCAACGAAATGAGACATGTGAAATTTCTTTAACTTTAAGAATTCTTCATATTACTTGAACAATACTTGCTAACTTCAGGGCCAAAAATCAGGGGACCAATGGAATGTGGACCACACAAATTGTTTTATGCCTTTCATTTGAAACATGGCAAGTCCTCGTTATTAGCAATAAAAACGATTCGGGATTAATACACTATACAATGTCCGGGATTAGCACTGATAATCGGGTATTCAGCTTTAAATATACATCACGCTCAACGTACGACTTACGACTCGTAACAGCTGTCCAAAAGAGAGTGCAACTATTTTAAAAAAACAGGTATTGAATATCTACAGAAAAATTACTGCTCCTTCAAAATACAACATATAAACGCAAGAGTTGCCACGCACTTGATCGTTTATTTAAGATAAACATTTTCCTCGATTAGAAGAAAACACGAAAACAGAAGAAAATCGAAATGTTGACGAAAAATCAACCAGTATTTGCCTTTTCCTTCCGTTGCGTCAAGCAAGAGGATATTAATTTGGCTGGAATTTGTTGTTCTACTAGGTGTTGAAACACACTGAATACCTCGTGCTAGCTTGCATGCTGTAAGTTATATCGGCAAGGCTCATAAGAGGAAGTATTAAAGTATGCATTGGATTGACAGTGTGGCCGACTCGGAAGTGCCACGCCTTCAATTGCACTGCCACCGTCTTTTCAGAAACGGTTAAATTATTGCTGTAGTTAGTCAAAGTGGCCTGCAAACTGCTTTGTCAATATACTCTTGACAATCCTATGCTGTAAGTCTAAATATCAGAACAATTCACACAAAAGAACTGTAATTAATGTTTTGATTTGAGTTTGGTTAATCACTTAATAGTTACGCATCCTCAGGCTCTTTCACAGTCGCCGTTCACCAACTCAATTTAGGTCAGTAATATAAAAATAGAAATATCTGTAATTTGTTTATCGGGGAGATATTTCCGCAAGAGTGCCATATATATTAGTCACATTACTACGTTACGTGAGTAAATAGCTTGATATAAGAACAACACGAACACCTTGAATTTTGTACTGTCATACATTGTAGTGTTTAAAACACACTGATCGTTGTCAGAGTATCTCAACTATGTGCATGGCAACAATTCTTTGAAACAGTTGCCAATCAAGGCAATCAACATACAGCCACATGTTTATTCAACTTTTAGATTTTTAAACAATCACTTTCTTCATAAGCCGGTGAAAACACATTTCGTAGGTATCTTTAAAATTAAATTTTAAAATTGAAGAGTTGAGCCAGTGTTGGAGAATAAAATTTTAAAATAACAATTCTGCCTTCTGGGACAGACGTTAATTTCTCTTCGACACATATGTGATATATAAAGCATAGCATATTTGTTATAGAGCTGTCATCAAAAAGAGTCTATTAAATGACTTGCTGAAGATATATAATCCAGTGGCAGTGGATGTAGCTGCTGAAATAATGAAATGAAACCTGTTATATTGACAGATTGAGCAACACATTTCACTTCAATTGGCTGAAGTGTTCACTCATTGAAAACTTGTCAATCCGTACAATCAAGTAAAATGAAACAGTTTCTCGTTAGTATACATAGGTACATCAAGTTATTGTTCAGCCATGTAATAATAGCTAAACAGCTCTATTAAGAAACAATGACAAACAGCTCTGAAACCGACTTAGGGACTATTCGTTATTTATGCCAGGGGGGTGGGCTGGCAAGATCCAAAACAAAACAAAACTTTTTGACCCCCTTTCAAAGAGAAGAAAAAAATCACATAATATGAAAAATTAGATAGCCCTCCCTCCCTCACACACATACACCAACAAAAAAAGTGCACACATACACCTTCAGCCGTTACCTCTCAAGATCAGTATGTGCGAGACATACAAAATGCAAACTGATTGTTGTTGCGCATTACAGTAGCGTCGAGTCCTCAGAGAGCGAGAACAAACCTCCTTGTACCAGTCAGTATAACACAGTTATCCCGCTAAACTCGATCTAGACGTATCATTCTCTCGATACCGTGACTATTTTCTGTATTAGTTTTAAACTATGATACATGAACTTTTCAATGAAATCAAGCAATGAAAAAGGTTGCACTATCACAAAGAGGACTGTTGGAACGGCGGCTGCATAAGTATAACACTATAAGACTTCGATGATAATATAGTACCAAATAATCTTTATAAACTCAGTAATACTAATAGACAGTTTTCTCTTCATAAATCATTACATGTTTCTGCTGTGTAATATCGTTTTCTACTTCTCCCTGTCGGATATCAGTTGTTCTGTGGCAAGCATCGCTACATCAAGTAATCAACAAGATATATAATCAACATAACAGCTGAGGAACTATGAATATGATATGTATTTATTGCTACAAGCTTGGCACTATATTTTCGCTCATTTACAAGTTGGCTCAATATCTTAATTCGCACATTTACTTTATAAGTCTCTATTAAAGTGGACATAAACATGATAAAACAGTGATATATAACATATATCCATAGATCGTATTGGGGAGGATTACTAATTACTATAGCTGATTCACCATGTATAACTCGCGTTTCTATAGATTCCTGAGAGCCACATCCCATGCTGTTAAACTTATTGCTCCAAATGTTTGTGTCGTAGATGTGCTTATTTACGATTAATTATGAAGCTTCAAAGCTTTGACATCCCTGACTACAAAGCACAGCATTTTTAATCTTAAATTATGTTTTTCTAAAGCTTATATTGTTTATCATGATTCCATCTTCCCGTAGACGTTTGCTTTATAAAGTCAGTCTCACAAACTTTGGAAATGTCTAGTGGAAATGTTTATTCCTGAGAAACTTAAGTTGTTTATTTGAGTAAACATTGACTTCAACTGAAGGACTGAAGAAGCCAATTAATCAATGTGCCAGCGCTTGTAGCCTCAAGCGACTGAGAGTATTACTACTCTTCCCCCCCTGGGTGGGATGCTAGTCCATCGCAAGCCTCGACTTTAATACGTGAGAGCTTTGAGCTTCAGTGCACGGCCAAGACCAAGTAGCAGTTCGCGTGCACCACACCTCCTGAATGCTTTGCTAATAGTTTAGATGACAAAATGCTTTCACTGCCAACATAAACTACCAAATAAAACATAAAAAACAGGTACACAGAAGAGCCATTCTAGCGCCCTCAAGTACCGCAGTCGCTTGTTCTTAGGCTGAGTAAAAGAACGACGATAGTAGCTGATAGTTTTGCTCTGGATAAACGTACAGCGAATCCGTCCCGTTTATATCATCTTCTATTTAGAACCAATTCACAAAAGGTACTTGGAGTATTATAAACCGCAGTATCATGATAAGCAATTAGCTGTCTAAATTCTTAGCGTTTCCTGTGGCCAGCACATGAAGCTGAAGTTGGACAGCAGCTTGCACCGATTATTTTTATTACTATCTGTTAATTAAAAACGGGATTGTTAAAAACTGAAAACGTGATTATTGAAATTGCAACTGAAAGAAGGAATTTGATTTGAAATAGCAGCGCGTATTCTTACTGCTACACCGGTTACTGCCCCGCAATACGCATTTACCACAAATAATAATACTGAAATAGGATTTGAAATTACCTGCATTTGTTTTGGGGGAAGGACTAAAATAAGTCTCAGGGTCCCAAAGGGGGGTTCCCGGAGCCCCAATTTTTTTAATTCTGCTCTGGAGCCCTGATATTTTTTGGTCGGAGCATTTAATCAATTTTTTTTCCTTTGGGGCCTTGAACTATTGTTTGGAGTCCTCTGTGGAGCCCCAGAGCCCCAAGTTTTTGCCATGGAGCCCTGATTTTTTGGGGCTGGAGCCCTGGCGTAGCCTGCGAGCAAGCTCTCTGGGAAAAAGAG
>JANVCK010064336.1:0-12397 GCA_026546655.1 Epizoanthus illoricatus | reverse complement strand
ATATTTTTATTTGAGAGAATAAGTGTGTTTCAGCTAAGGTTCCCTTTTATAAATAGTTTTTTTATTTTTCTATTCATTTCTGTTGGTGGGATAGGTGTCTCAAGATGAGCTTGGGAGCATGTATATACAAGTTATATTTATTAATTAATCCTAATTACTCTACAATACTAAGTGCACAGGATGTGACAGAAAAATCATGTGAAATGAAGATCGCATTATTATCCAAATAACGTGGCGACCAATCAGCTCTTTGGAACATGGTCTTTGATTGGCTAACACTGACCCTAACCATTGCAGCTCAATCTGTTCAATCAACCAATCACATTGTAAGAAGACAGATGTTGATAAACTGATTTTAGATGAAAAGGTGAAGTTAAAAATACAGTTATAAACACTATTAATACATGTAGTAATACCATACCTGAAGTGGGATAACAATAAGGAATATTTTCTTCTCCTTCTTGGAAAGCACATGTTTAATAAAGAAAAATCCAGTGCCTATCAGGACAATTGTGGTAAACAGCAAAGCACCCTTCAGCCTGAAAAAGAAATAAAAACAATGAAGAAAATTGGGTTAGCTACAAAATATGCTGTTTTTACTTAGTGTACTTTTTAATTAGTTAATAGTAATTACACACATTTTACATATTTGCTAAACAGAATTACAGCTGTTACAGGCTAAAAGAGCAAGACACTGGGCTCAAAACATCCATTACATGTAGCAGCAAAAATGCATGGCATGGCTGCAGCTCAACAATCAAAACTCAAAGGGTTTGCATTTCAACAAACCCATCACAGTGACAAAATAACTCACAGATGTGCAATGTAATACAACACTGCCCAGGTCTTCATTGGTGTCCCTTGTGTACTGATGAAATGAAAATCAACCTGCAATGGCAAATAGCAATTTGGCAGTATATAATTGGATCGAATAAACATTTTCTTTAGCTTATTCTTTGTTGTTCAATACACTTTCAATGTTAAAGTCCCACATGACTAAGATGACAAAATTTTCCTTTTTATTTCTAAATTCATAATGTTACCGATTTCATTGATAAAACTATGCATCCATGGCCAGTGAGATTAAATTTGCAAATTACGAATTGAATCAAATACTAAATAATTTAGACTTCAAGATTTTGCCATATTTCTAGCCTGGTTGTTGGGGTAGATAGAGCAGGTAAACCAGATAGTTCAATTTATATAAATTGATAGATTGGGCATGATAGATGAGTTCTAACAAAATACAAAAAGCTCAGATAAGGCAGGTAGGGTTGACAGGACAGATACGGTACACTGTACATCAGATTTAGCCAGTGGGGTTAAACCAAGTCAAGCGTGTACTTGTACTCTCTTGACCCAGGGAAGATGCTCATTAATTAATCCTGGGGAGGGATGGAAATAGCTAGGGAAAGAGCCTAGCTCAAGCCAATAAATCCTGAGAAATACGTCAAAGAAAAGTGCATTCTTCATATCTTGTTACAAACACTGGTTGGTTCTTATAGGTAATCTACACTCATCATCACAACTGAGTAACTTACAGCTTGAAACATGTTGTCCATGCCCTTTAGCAGCACCAGCACAAACATCATGTAATGCACTTTGAATGTGTACTCTCTGGGGAAGAAACCATGAATAACTGTAAGTTGGATACATGTAGTCTGAAAATAAGACACTTGCCATAATCTGGCTGAGGACAATGTCTGCTATCAAAGTGAACATTTAATTTTGTGAAAAAAGTAAACATCTGATTTTGAATAGACCACCTAGTTTGAGGAGAACGCAGATCTAATAATTGTGAGAAAAATAATGGTAACTAAAGCAAAAATCAAGCTTTACTGGTAAACATGATCAACTGGTACTACAAAAATGTTAGAAGACACTAAAATTACAATATAATATAAAATTTAAAAAATATATAGCTATTCCAATACAGTAACAGTAATATTAGTTTAAGAGTATTAAATTGATCATTACCATTCCTCAATTTAAAAAAAGAATAACAATTTCTTCTTCATGCAATTCTATTAACTGTTTTGATACGATGTACATGTATGTATCAGAAAAATATACTTTTTCTTGAGGTTTCAGAGCAGCATCTCCTAAAGGAGACCATCTGATTGTGGGTACACCGTCTGATTCTAGTCAGAGTGTCTGGCTTTGAAAAACCATCCGGTTTTGAGGGGACTGTTTCATTTCAAGGAAAATATCTTATTTTGAGAAGAAGATCTGATTTTGAAGACAATGCCTGATTTTAAAGAGAATATCTATTGTAATCTGGAACATGTATTGTTGGAAAAAATTAGTAATTATAAAATCCTTAACTGGAAAATTTGCTGTAAGTTGTTTCTCAATAACTGATATTTTATTCTCAATACTAAACTACTTATCTTTGTATTGACATGGTAAGGAGAAGATAGATTTGATAAACTGACTGGGGCTGAAGAGCTTTACATGTAATAACTGCAGCTTATTACATAATAACTTACTTGTTTTGTCTTAGGATGTACAACCAGAAGAATGCAGTGATGAAGAACAATGCTGCCATGGTACCAAACAGGTATGGTAATGGTTCCTAGACACACAGACAGAGGATGTCAAGTTTAACAGGGTTTTCCCTCTGCAAGCAGAGCTTGCTTATTGTGAATCATGAAAACACCAATAAAACCTTGAACCTTGTAGAAATGCATGTCAGGGATGCAAAATTTTGAAAGAAAATGCAACAGGACTTGCAAGACAAACAACAACAAGTTTTTCTGGATGCATATGTATCAAGAGAAAAGACAAGAGCATATTAAATAGATGATATTACATAGTAGCGCGAAGATATGGATTTTATTTTCGAGTTACAAAAACAATATCTAGTTTCCTTTGGATTGATCAAACAGTTTCTTTCCCAAAAAGCGACAGACTGGGTGCAAGTTTGAGAGCGAGGTATAGTGGGACACCACAGTAGTATTATGAGATACTCGAACTCTCGGTCAGGCACCAAACACAAAACTATTTATGAGTTTGTCTTCTTCATCAAACCAAATTTATTACTTATTTGCCGCCATTGGCAGAGAATGAAAACATGTCTGTGGATGAACAGTTTAGCAACTTTACAAAACTAGGAGGTTGCAGTGATTATGGCTGGGTGAATTTAGTTGGTTCGAAGCCAGGGAACCTGAGAACATCATAACTTGTAATTTGTGTATTTACTCCAGAAAATCAAACCCTTTTACTATGTAGGCTCTACGAATTGGCAGAAATCAATGCTTTCAAGAATGAAATATAGGTAGCCAATATTTGGACTCCCACTCTTCCTAATGGGACTCTCAAAAACTTTCCAAGGGAGTCCTGAGGACTCTCAAAGACAACTCCTGAGGGAAAACCTTGAGTATAATAATTATTAAATTAATATTAGATGCTCTCATTTGGAGAAGTGGTTGCCTAATGGTTGGTGTGTCAGACTTCAGATCAAAAGGTTGATGGTTTGATTCTGGCTGCTGGCTCTCGTATCACAGCATCCTTCGGCAAGACATTCACTCTGACAGTGCTTCTCTCCACCCATGGCCTGGTGTATGGCTGGGTAACTAGTAAGGTCATAATATCCTTAGGCAAAATGTTTACTCTCACAGTGCTTCTTGTATGAATGGGTACCTGCCAAATTGTTGGGGGCCAAACCTGACAAAATGCTGGAGGGTAACCCTGTGATAAACTAGCATCCCATCCAGGGAAAGTAGTAATTAATACTCTCAGTCACTTCATGCTACAGAACAGTTAAGCACCAGCTATGATAAGCCAGTTTGGCTTCTTCGATCCTTGATTAGAGCAGATTCTACTATCATTTGAAAATGGATCTCCTATAAACGATATGTCCACCTATTTAGATATAAATCTTAATGAAAGAAACAAAGTGAATGAGTTCTGATCAAGTACTCAATTATCCAAACACTTGATCACAATCACATGTATACTTTGTTTTTGCATGTGTGTCTTCATTTTTGTTAGACAGTGTTCACATACCTCACCAGCGGACAAAAAATTATCTTTTCCATTTTGCTCAACAATGGTCACCTATTAAATGCAAGACAGAAATATGTCACACACATCAGTAAATTTACTGCTACAAAAGTAAACTAATGCACACTTCTCTTTACTAATACTTAGAACTTGATTTTGGACAAGGGTAACTCTGGAATACACTGTAAAGTGGAAGTCAATTCTCAGAACTCACATCAAAATGATCTGTAAATCTCCGGTGATGCAACAAAGGCAAGTAAGATATAGGAGACTTTGATCTATACTCATGCAATACAGACAAATGCAGATTGGACTTTGGTTTCTTGCCAGACTGGTTCTTGAATACAGGCCTACCAGAGCGCCATAAGCCATACCGTACCTTAAGTAATTGTTTGCCAAAGATAATGGTGTGCATAAGAATATATTTTATAATCTCGGTTAAATGGCCAAACAAGATTTTAGTTATTTTTCTAAAACCTCAGAATATGTGACTTTAAATCAAAAGAAATTAAAAAATAAACACACACTTATAATTTTGGATATGGAAAAGACAATAAAAGTGCAGAGTCAGAGTGTGATTCAAGTAAAGGGTTCAGTTACCATGCACAGCAGTACGAATTGAAAGCATGCATACCTAGCATTTATAATAATTTTAAAAACATTATTTTAATAATGGGTGGGTCCAAGTGAAGTCCAAAATTTATACCCTATTATAATGATTTCATCTGCACAAAATCAAGCAAACAAAAACGTCACATATTTTGTCACATTCAAAAAATCCCTTGATCTGCTTTTGTATATTATTTTGTATATCCTGCTAACTACTGACCAGCAATTACAGACTTCATTGTTCTAACTTGAGTAAATCTTGTTGTATAACTGTGTACTTGCAACTTTAAAAATCATGACAATAGGACTGGCTTCATTCGTCCAAGCAATCCCTGAAAACAGTGCTGCATGAATAATTTTAAAATTTTGGCAAAACATTACAATTTTATTTACAAAATTAATTATTGAAATTTCACATATTTAAGGCTGCAATGGTTACATGTTCAGCACTGATAAAATAAATAATTATGCCAAACCAGCTCTTAATTATTACTCAACTCACAACTTACCTGGAATATTATTTCTTACCTTCATTGCCACGGAAACTGGAGGAAGGTTGTCATTTTTATAATTTTCACAGTTGTGAAAATAGAGGTTGTAAAGTCCTTCTTCTGCCTTGTTCTTGATATGCACAACAAACTGAAATTCATAACAAGAAAACAACCTGTTAGGCCTTGGCCAAATGGGCTCACAAGTCAGTGCAAGTCAACACAAGTTTTAACCTTCAGATTTGCATCCAAACTGGCTAGCACTTGCAATGTGTGGCCAAACAGACTCCCATGTTGGTTCACAAGTCGGCACAAATTGAAGAAGTATCTTTGCTATTTCTAGTTGGACTTAGTTTCCAGCTCAGAAATACATGAATTTCAATGGTTGGCGTATTTTCATAACATCAAGAAACTTGCGATCAACTTGTGTCAACTTGCCTTGGGTGGCCAAATGGTGAAACACTTGCATCAACTTGCCTTAGAATTTCAACTTGATTAAAGTTGGATGCAAGTCAATCCAAGTTGATGCAGGTTGATCCAAGTTGGTGGACAAATGAAACACAAGCTGAACGCAAGTTTAAAACTTGCATTATCTTGCTTCAACTTGTAAGTCCATTTGTCCAAGGCTTTAAACCCTATTCAGATTGGGGGAGCAGAATCTATCCTTCACATCTTCAAACATTTCAATCAAAGATATCAAATAAATTTATTGAAGATCTATACAACTTCAAGATTTACTGACTTTTCCTAGAATTTCTCAGGGAATATTTTTGCACATCCAATTTATGTGCATGAGTTAAAATCAATATTACAGACGAGTGTACCCTGTTTCCATGATTAAGTGAATTAAGACAATGTCCAGTTTAATGTAGGGTCAAACAAATATATCAAGTAATAATTAATACCTGGTAAGCACCTACCTGTCACTCGACATCATTAAGCAGTTTGTTTAAATTTATTAGAAAAAATCAGGATATTATAATTATACTTAATTGTATCTTACCCGAGTGTAAAGGGTTTTATTATGGTGTTCCACAAGCAGATGTCTATTTTTCATTTCTGCAGCTCTTCGTTTCCTGCTTTTGGATTGTGAAGTTGCATTTACTAGAGCTTGAGGAGTGGTTGCCATGGTAACTGCTATACTTGGTGTGTCTGATGTTACAATTTGTTTAGTAATTGGCTGTGTTGTTGATTGACTAGTTGGTGTACTTGTTGAAGTGGTAGGCTCAGATAATGTACCATTAGTAATCAATAAATTATCAAAATCTTTTCCTCTTTTTCTGATTTCAATCCTGTGGATAACAAGCAGCAAAACTGTAGTCATGATAAGTTTGCAACAGGTGTGGATTCAAGAAATTTAGAAAGGGGAGGGGGACTGAAATGATGTACCAAATGGCCAGCCTTGGTAAAGTTGTTAATAACTACAGTTACGTGATTCTAAGTAAAAGTGACAACAAAAAGGGGGGCCACAGGCCTTTCACCCCCCCCCCAAATATACACCTGTTGAACTTTTCAAAAGATGGCTGATGAGTTTCAGGCCATGTTACTGCTGCACTTTTTCAATACATACAACTTGAGACAAGTTGCATGAATTATTGCATTATCTAACAGCCCTTGCAATGACCAACATCATTGCAAGACAAGTTGCTACAACTGTTGCACAAAGTTAAAATGAGTTCTTGTCGCAAAATTATTTGGCAATTGCTGGGGTGTTTATAATAGATGGTACAATGTTTTCATGCAACTTGCCTTGCAATACCGCATACCACTGCAAGGTAAGTTGCACGAATGTTGTACTGTATAACAGTGCCTTTAGGGTATAATAATTATGTAATCACCAATTAAACTTCAGAACATAACTTTATGTCTAGATTTACTTATTTATAAATTTTATTCTATTTTATTTAACTTGCTGTCACTGCACACAAATAAAATGAATTGTGCTAAAAAGTACAATGGACAAGTCTATAACAGGTCAAAAGCCAATTAGACAAACAATAAAAAAACTGAACATGCACAACATTGAAAAGTCAAAGAAATCCAAAATTATCTGACAAATATTTCATACTGTCTAGCAACCTCTCCTCCTATTATAAAATATAAACAATCCAATCATGGTATAAACTTCACAAGTTGGAAAATCAGCTTAATTTAGTCATTATAAACATTTATTATTTTAATATAAAGTTAAAATGATCAAGACAAAACATGCACTAATTTGGCTACCAACATACAAAATTGATATAATTACAATGTTATTGAACAACGTACCATTTGAATTTTTTACTAAAGCTTAGCAAAATCACTGAGACATGGCTAGTTTCTTTATTGTTCTTGTTTTCACTGAGGATACAATGCTCCTTGTGTTGCTCCTGCAAGAGTAGACAACAAATGTACATGAGTTCATTGTATTTATACAAAACAAAGTTCATAGTTCATTCCACTACCTAAGAAAACTTCTGATTACCTCTTTTTAGTTTACTTTTCAGCCAGTCCTAATTTATCTGTGTTGTTATCTCATTATATATATAGATATATGCATGTGCTTCTAACAGGGTTTTCAGCTACCTGTTTATGTACATGGAGTACAAAGTTCAGTGATTGAGGGTCTCAGCCAGACTGCTGAGTGCAATTCATAACAGTTCTATCTGAGATATTGAGTAGTGCCCTCAGTAAACAGACTACAATACTGACATTGGCCTACTCTTATCAACAAGTTAGTGGGTTCTGTTAAGTCCCCCAATAGATGGCACCCTAAACTTCAGCACCATATAAAGCGATTGGTTTGACAATAGTGTCAAAAATTTTATCAGCTAAACTTGGCTTTAACATGGAAAAATTTATAAGTCATTTTGCTGCGAAAAGAGCGTGAAGGGCCTTTTGTTTTATAACATCCTCTGCTGCTCTGAAACAGCCAGTTGAGGAGATTCTAATGCCAAGGTAAGTATACTTGTTGACTTTATCTATAGTGTTTCTGTCATATTTGAGAGTTGGATTAAATCATTTTCTGGTTTTCTTTTGAAAAACCATCTGATGGGTGATCTCTTGTAAACCCCCCTAATCCTAGAAAGGTGGGTCCCAACTGAGCACAGTAGTTTTAATTAGTACCCTAACAACCAACTATCGACGACCAGCCACAGTCAGCTCCATTTTTCTACTCAAATGACAGAATGGTCATACACTTTTGCAATAAAGGACATAAAACCTGGTAAGGAATTTGCTTATAATAAAGATCACAGGGGAGAGTGAAATCAATGTCAAAATTCTCGTGGGGTTCCCACCCCCCCCTCCCCCAGTGGAATAGCACTGATGCATGCATACACAACCCAAAATGACACATTTATAAAAACACTAATTAAACATTCAGTTTTCATGTTTCATGCTTTTTTGAAAAATACTGTAACCATTAATCCTGAACAGTGAGAGGAAGGTATGTAAAACTGATCATGACTAGTAAAATAATAATGTTTCAGCCATTCTTCTATGAGTACAGCTGTGACAATGCCATGCATATATTCAAACAAAGGTTACTCACCATGTAGGGGGATATTCCATCACTTGCGGTCTTTTCCAAGGAAAATCCATACTGCAGATCACAAGCAGAACAGCAAAACACTTTAATCAAACATCAACACAGCTTATTCAAGTGTCAAATCACAACGAGTTTCAAATCGTGTATGTTACTATGTACGTATAAATATAAGCCCAAACCTGCACGACACACTTGTAAAGATTTAAAATACTCCATTAGTACTTACCTTTCCACTGTTATCCGTAAATTTCAAGTCTGTTACCTCAACAGATAACATTCCATTCCTAACAAATCCAAACTTGCTCAACCCTATCGTTTTTCGTTGATCATCCTGAAGTTTTCAAATGAAGAGGCATTTCGAAACGTTAGTCAAAATAGCCGTCAGTCTATTTTCTTGTCATTAAAATCTTCTTAAAACCCACAATTGTTTATCTTATCCTCTCAGATGGTTACGAAAGACATTTACCTTTAAGCTAATCTTGTGTATTCTTGCTGAAGATTTCACAAAAAGTAACAAAATTGCAAAACTCAGATATGAAATAAAACTCCTCCCGGTCAACGCCGCCATCTTGAATCTTGTTGTTGGTAGAAATGACGTCAGCGATCTACTCGGAAGCAAAGAGACTGGTGACAACTAGTGCCAGACTTCCAGCATAGTTCAGGGTACCTCGTTCCCCATCCGGGGGCTTTGGCGCGCGGATGGCCCTGGGAACGAGGTTGGTTGATGGTGGCAGGTTGGATGAAGAGACTGGTGATGACTAGTGCCAGACTTCCAGCATAAAGATTCTTGCTTTGTAACCTCGTAGACACCTGTCACAAACAAAAAAAATTATTTGGAGAAGGAAGTGTTTTAGACGAAATGCTTCCACATCCTTTTCAGGACGAAATGACCTTTTATTACTATGCCTTTACTGTGACAGTGGCCACGATTGTCGCTGCATTTATTCTTTCAAGATTTATCACGTTGAAACCGGGTCACCACTGGTAAAACATGGTTGGTGCCCGACAATCACAATGGCGTCTGTTGATACTTGTTCAAGAGCCAAGCCCACTGTTAAATGGAAAGACTGCAAAGAAATAAGATGATTACAAAGGCGTCTATGATTTATTTCTTTTTGGCCAATTTATAGTTAAATGCAGCATATTCAAAGTTCAACCGCACTGTGATTGTGTGTATGGCCCCACAGAGAAACAGAACTTTGTCTTCTCGAAGCATCGCGTCGCTCACCTTGCTTCGACTTGTGTGACTGGACTCGCTGTTTTGCTATCGTACATGTAGTTTGTTATTTTCATCATTCTAAACAACTGGAGCCTGCATTTTATTTCCTAGTGACAATTTTGGTATTTCAAGGACTGGATGTGGGTACTGACAATATGGATATCAGGAGAATTGGATCCAGCCGATCAGGATGGAAGTGAATGAGTTTTAACAAGTGAATGGAAAACAGTGGCTGACCCAAAGAACTCATATATTTGTCATGTTACTAACCTTGAATTAAGTTACATGCGATTCTTGCTTATTGTTATCTTTTAATATTAATAATAATATTGCAACAGTGTTAGAATCCTTAACTTGTATACAATTTTCTAGCAGTAGGTCCGTATATTAGCTAATACACCTGTCAGTGGTTTGCCCCAGGGGAGGGGTATCGGGGAGACCCATAGGAGTTGTCTTTTTCAAAACAATTCACTTAATTTCCCCACCACAGGGCCAACTTTTCTTGTCAAAGTTTGCTATTATTTTAGTACTTTATTAATACCAGAAATATGTCAAGCAAAGGCTGCTCAAGAGTCAAGTCCCAACCCTGGGGACAAAAATTGTTGTCAATCTCTGTGGGTCTCCCTAATACTCCTCCCCTGGGGTACACCAGTGACTTGTGCATAAAAGTATGATATAAAAATATTAAATACACTAAAAATATTTGCGTATATACTATTTGGACAAAGTAAGGACAATATAGTAACTATAAAAACCAACTAAAAATGTAGAGGGGGAATTACATCTTCAGCACAGATTAAATGGGTCTTTTTTGCATGGTACTATCTACTGGTCATTTAACTGCAGGCGCACTATTTGACTGCTTCAAAGACGACTCTGATTGGCTGTTTGATATTAGGGTGCATCCATGGCATTCTCACATGAATTATATTCCTGATCTTTTCATATAGCACAGTCCGCAGACTCGGGGGAAAAGTCAGAGTTTCAAGCGATTGATTCCAGTTTATTTACTTCAAGAAGTTCAGCAACTTTTCCATGTGGTGATTCAGCTGGAAATGTAGATTAATTCAGTGTTCACTGACGTGCATCGATTGTGGAAGAGATTGGCGAGAAACATCTTGAGATTGAAGTTTGGAAGTAAACAGCAAGCTCTTCGATATTTTCTCTGTTAGCAACAATAACAATGGAAGAAACAAAACACAAAGCTGTAAAGCATTCAAGAAACTATAAAATTGCAATTTACTTTAACAGCTGAATGTGTAGTGCATTCAACAATTTCAGACCTACACAACAAAACAACATGATCATGCTTACCTTTGGTTCTGACACACAAGTGTTTGTTAATCCACATCAAGCTGTCTTTCTCTACGTATAGTTTTACAGTATTTTAATTCCTGAGACAAATATTATGTCAACTACAATGCATTCAGAAAATACATTTTGTTGTGTGAATTTAGTGCCATGTATTGAGGTAGAGAGTTTGTTAATTTTGCGCAACTAGTTGTTGTGTTCAATCAATCAATCAGCCATCACTTCATGTTCATGAACTGACTTACCAAGTTCTACAAAATCAGTGTTTATGACAACTGGAAACTGTTGAGAGACTAGTATTAGCCAAATATGGCTAGCAAGATTGGAAATTGAAATGAAATATTTGACTCTCCATTGGTGAGTGGTTAGTGCTAATTTGTGCTGCTGAGTTACCACAAGCCTTACCATATTCCAGACCAAAATTTTGCTGTTTTTGGTACCCAATCTTAGATAGGAACCCAATCTGGTCGAACAGTACCCTTGCATTTCAAAAATCAAGATTGTCATTGTTTCCTTTGAGCGATGGGCTGGGTCGTAAATTGTGCAAAATTGTAGCAACTTGACGGGGTAATATCTCTCAACCTGCACTTACCTGTAACTTGTCCTTGGTATGAATTGAAACTACTTGGGGTCCACGTTGGCTTGCAGCAAAGAAAAATGATGGCACGTCTCCTTTGGTTGGCTGGTCATTGACGAGTTTATTCAAATGTTCATGTATTGTGAAACAGGCGGATTTGTATGAGCGATTGTATCGTGCATTTGTTTTCAAATTGACGAGTTTATTCGAACGTTCACGTGTTGTGAAACGGATGGACTTGCGTGAACGATCGTATCGTGTATTTCTTTCAAAGTGACGAGTTTGTTTGAACGTTGGTGTGTTGTGAAACCAGATAATAATGATCGCTCTTTTGTTTAAAAGGCGATACTTATGCATATTTTTTACTGTAGCTGCTATGGGTTATCTATTGTTTACTTAATGCCCAGTTCTAATAGTCCGACGCAGTTTTGTCATGAATCGGCAGTGATGGGCAAAATGATGGACAATGATGGGCAGTGATGGGCAATGATTGGCAGTGATGGGCAATGATAGACAGTGATGGGCAGTGATGGGCAATGATCGGCAATGATGGGTAATGATCAGCAGTGATGGGCAATAATGGACAATGATGGGCAATGATTGGCAGTGATGGGCAATGATCGGCCAGTGTTGGGTAATGATGGACAATGATGGGC
>JANVCK010064225.1:0-12401 GCA_026546655.1 Epizoanthus illoricatus | reverse complement strand
CCCCCACCCCACGGTATCAAATTAAATGGTCCGTCCCTAACATTATAGAGTTCCCTCAGGCAAGCAAATCATTCTTCCACCCCCACTCCACGGTATCAAATGGTCCGTCCCTAAGATTATAGAGTTCCCTCAGGCAAGCAAATCGTTCCTCCACCCTCACCCCACGATATCAAATGGTCAGTCCCTAATATAAAGAGCAAATCGTTCCTCCACCCCCACCCCACGATATCAAATGGTCCGTCCCTAATACAAAGAGCAAGTCATTCTTCCACCCTCACCCCACGATATCAAATGGTCCGTCCCTAATATAAAGAATCAAGTCATTCTTCCACCCCCACCCCACGATATCAAATTAGTGGTCCGTCCCTAATATAAAGAGCAATTCATTCTTCCACCCCCACCCCACGATATCAAATGGTCCGTCCCTAATACAAAGAGCAAATCATTCTTCCACCCCCACCCCACGATATCAAATGGTCCGTCCCTATATAATATAAAGAATCAAGTCATTCTTCCACCCCCACCCCACGATATCAAATGGTCCGTCCCTAATGATAACTTACATATATATGAACTATTTGTATTGGTGAATAAATTAAATACTGTAGAATAGTTGTATCTTAAAGCTGATACCGTGAGCTTTCTTTGGGTTAGTAGGTCGAATGGCAGACAGACAGACAGACAGACTGACAGACAGACAGACGGACAGAAAGATAAACAGGCAGAAAGACAATTAGATGAACAGACAGACAGATAGACAGACGGGCAGAGAGGCAGTCAGATAGACAAACAGATGGTGAGATGGATAAATCATCTTTTTTCTTAATATTTTTTCTTTTATTATTATTATTATTATTATTATTATTATTATTATTATTATTATTATTATTATTATTATTATTAGAGATAGATGAATAATTACTTGGATAGTAAAAAAAAGTAATAAAAAATAATTCGCACAGGGATGACCGAGATTTTGCTAAACTTTAGGTGTTCTAAACTTGAAAACAGTATATGGACAATTACTATAAGGCGAGCTGTCCCTTTCACAATGCACTTGGGAGTCATATTTTTATAGGTAGACCTCTTCAAACTTGTTGGGATCTGTACTTTATTAGTTATTTTGTGCCATGCAATAAGATATCATTATTGCAAAATTTTGTAATTTTTTGTGGCATTATATTAGTGCAGAAGTATAAATTAAGCTCGATCCAAATTGTGCAATAGAAAGTTGCTGAACAGCGAAATGCTTCTATGGCCAAAATGATAGAACTGAAATCATCGTTGGTGGTATCGGGCAGCCAGCATACAGACACTTGTTTTCCAGTTCACAGTGAGATAAGCGTCTGCGGATGGCCGATGAAGCCGCAACCGAACCCAAACACAAATCTGTTTTGTCTTCAAACTCAACCAAGTGCGTCACACAGAGAAAACAGAGGAGCAAATGCGCCAAACTGAATTATGCTAAACCTTCTGGAGATACGGAACAAACGTTACATCTAAACAGAGTCACGACTCTTGTTACATCGTGTCAACTTTAATTTCTGATTGCAGAAAATCCTTTGAGGATAACTCTACGGAATCTCGCATTTCTAACTTTAACACAAAAATTGTTCTGTATTCAACTTTGAACTGAACGGATATCAAAGAACTATCGAGAAGAACCGGAAGTTTTAAACAGCTGTTAGTGAGATTCTGTTAGTTCCGAAATGCCTAAAATACTTTTCAATTGTTATTTTCGCTTTCCAGTGCTCGTGTATACAAACGTCGCGGCAAAACACGCTTTGAATAAGAAATAGTTTTGTCTAGCACAATGGCCGGACCGTGGGAAAGTTGAAGATTTCTTTGTTATTGAAATGGTTTGCACAACATGTTTTGTATGCTCGTGACTTGACAATGAGCCGTCAATAGATTTCATACACAAGAAATACTAAAAGGGAGCCGGTTTACTTGTTTCGCACGTGGACTATACTAATGAGGCTATGCAAATGTACAATATCGAGATAGCAAATAACCAAAATAACAGGGATTAGCTTGGCTAACCAGGAAAAGGTTGATTAAATCATATAATTGTCGATCGATATGGAAATGGCACTAATTAGCCTGATTTGCTAAGCAGATTAGCTAAAAGGCGACAAAGGTTTTTCCTACAGAATCTCCTATTTTCACTAATCTTAACTACAAATTAGTTTGTTTTTTATTCTTTGATTGCTACATTCGCACACTGATTGAGTAACGGAGTCTGTGACACGAAGAGCCAATCAGAATTTACACGTCTCACGCTTTCGCGCGCGCGGGGGTGTATTAGTGAAAACCGGACAAGGAATTGTCGTGTGTCAAAAGAAAAAAACAGCCAATAAGAGGAACCCATTCCCACGGTCTCGAATCGACTGAGTTCATTTTAATTATATTGGTCTGTTATAGTTATTGTTCTAGGCCACTTGTTTGTTTATGGTTCGTATGGATGACCTCATCCTGACCAAGATATTTCCCACGCTTAAGAGCATATATAACACCAAGTGTTTATAATGCCGCATCAATTAGCATCGCATGCACAAGCGCTGAAGCAGTTGCTCCGTTTCGGAAGGTAGCTCTACACTTCTCAAAATATCTGATCGCGTTTTAGAAATGGAAAGCTCTGAACACGTTAGCAAGATGATGCCCGAAATGCGAAAGGTACGTTTTTTGAGAAATGCTTGAAGATTGTTTGTAGCATTACTTGAAAAAATACCGCCCAGTTTTTCAGACAAAATGCCAGTTTGCTGACACAACAATTTTAGGGTTGGGACAATCAGCAGTGAGAGAAGCCGTATTCATGAATTGAGTTAAAATTCTTTCTTTCTGATAGTTTTATGTTTAAGAGCCGGAAAATGACTCCTTGTAAAGCAATAGATCAATTATAGCAATTTAGTTTTATCATGATTGCTCGACAGATGCATCGAGATACTTAATTTCCTGTTGACAACATATTTATCAGAATTAGCTAGAAATTAGCAGAACAATGGACGTGGCCAACAAAGAGCGGCATTTAAATAGCTGAACAGCTGCAGGGAAAAGGGATTTAAATTTGACACTATTTTGCACTTGTAGACTTTTGGGCGAGCTTTCGAAAGCTTTAGATTTACAAGAACAATAACAATGGTCGTTTTAAAGACAAAACATAAATTATCATTAAAAACTCTTTAGCGGGTGATATCTTTATAATAATAACTGCAATTGTTTTGTATATGCAGGCCAAAAAGCCGTTGATGGAAAAAATGCGAAGGGATAGAATAAACGGAAGCCTACATGAAATGAAAAATCTTGTTCTTGAGGCTTTGAACAAAGATGTAAGTAAAAACGGTCTATGCTATAAAAACTTAACTATTTGATAATTTTATTATATCTGTAATCTATGTATTTATACCTTATGGGTTAACATTTTTTCAACGAAACTATTTGTTTGCGATTCTTCTGTTTTTCAAAGAAAACGATCTCGCAAGTACCAAGTTCTTTTGTACTCCGCCATTAAATTACATGGAAATGGCAACTTACCACAATTCACAAAAACGAAAGTGCTGAAAACTCCAGTAAACTATTCGTTATGTTACATAGTACATCAATTACTATTTCAATTTTCAGCGGGCTACAAAACGATTGCTTTTTAAATTAAAGGTCAAACTGTGACTTGCCTTTCAAAGCATTTGAAAATCTGAAACCTTTTATAAATTAAATTAATAGGCTATAGTCCAAACCGTGATACATTTTCCTTTTGCTTCAAAATTTAGGTCTCACGCTACTCTAAGATGGAGAAAGCTGACATGTTGGAAATGACTGTAAAATATTTGAGAGGTATCAAGAGAAGAGAAACAAGCCACGCTGGTAAATAACGATAATAAACTGTTTATTAATTTTGCACCATGGTATATATTAAGAAAACAACCAGTACCACATAAATGTACTCATCAACTGTTTCCACCTAAATGGTCAATCATTGTGTTGATCTATGTGTTGAGAAGCTCTCATGTAGTTGGCTCGAGCCTGTTCAAAGGATAACTAACATAGTTTCAGCTGGGATTCAAATAGTTAACAGTACTCATCAGGAGCTTTCATTTGAATGGTCGCATTTGTGTTTGACCCACGACTTGAGAAATTATGACATCTCCCTCAGCGTTCAAAGGTACTCTCAGTATTCAAAGGGTTAATAGTACTCATCAAGGGCTTTCATTTGAATGGTCCCAATTTGTGTTTTACCCATGTGTTGATAAGGTATGGCATCTCACTCAGTTCTGAAAGGCACTCTCAGAACTCAAAGGGTTAATTGCATTCATCAAGAGCTTTCATTGAACTGCGGCATTAGTATTTGAAATCGCTTAATATATTTTGGTCTGGAATAGGTCGAATAGGATTGAATTGACATTGAAATTGGATTGACAAGTGATGACGTGTCGCTTATTTTTGAATGATGACGTCATCAACCAGGTCAATCACTTCTCTAATTGTCCAGCGCAAAACATGTGCACGGATTTCCGTAGCAATCAGCTCTTTCTTCGACTTCACTGCTCCGTTCAAACTAAGACCAAAAAATATAAAATATATATTAATAAAAAATATATACAGTTGTTACGATATTCTAACAAATCCTTGGGTCATCTCAACATTGAATGTCGTTGACAATCAAGTGATTAATTTTTGGGTTGCTCCGACAAAACATAAATATATATTTTTTACCAGGGGGAGAGAAATAAAGCGTTTCTGAATTTGTTGAAGCTGGAAAAATAGACAACCTGGCACAATTTTGGGGAACATTATATTTTCTCTACATGCAGAGTGTTATGGGGCAACAAACATGAAACGCCTTTATAACAAAATGTATGCAGCGGTCATACGGTCATCAACTAACATGACGGGTAAAGATAAATTTTAGCGGGACACAGCAAAGTTCGATGGCGATGAAATTCAAACATTCACAGCTGTGAATCAAAATACCCTTTCATCCTAAACGTTTGCAGGAAGACTAAAACAACAGAACTCTAAAACGTGTAAAAGACACAACTGTTCAAAAGATTATACCTTCAACTTATGTTTTTTGATTCAAGAATAGCATGTTTATCCACGTCTTTTGTTCCTCCTCGTAACAGATCCCCAGTCTCTGGCAGAATATCGAGCCGGCTTTAACCAATGTGCTTCACACGTGACGCAAGAACTCCTGACGTCAGATGTTCCTGAACAACTGCGAAACACCATATTGACTCATCTCGCAACCACGTGCCAAACAGTGACCGCAATCACGGACAACAGAACACCTAACACTGTGGGACCCTCACCTAACCCAATGCTGCCAACGCCCTCTTTTTCCATGTCAACAAAAGTTCCAAACACTGCATTTGTATGGGTTCCCGCTTATCCGTCACCACCGCCCTCGCCGTCTGAGAACGCATTACTGCGCTCACATCCCCGGCCAGCTGCATCACTGAACGGCGCATCTTCTGCTGTTGGTAGCTCTTATCCAACAAACATTTTGCCTGCCACTACTGGTTCACAAATGATCAATACTTTCCCTTCATTGGTTTGGAGACCGTGGTAAAGAACGCAGAAAAATTTAAAGTTTAATTCTTAAAAAGTGGTGATATATGTTATAAAATTACAAAGTTTTTAGCTAATTGTTGACCTCAAAGGTCGTACTCTTCTTGCAAGTTTTCGTAATCTGTGAGTGGTATTTTTACTCACCTCTTTACTCTCAACTTTTTTTTTAGCAAAGTAGACTAATCATATATTTGAAAAGTGTCACTGAAAAGGAAAATAAGGGACGGACTATTTGATATCGTGGGGTGAAGTGGAGGAATGATTCGCGAGCAAATTTTTTTTTACCCTGGAATGGAACTGCAAAAAAGTTTTTCGCTTTTCTTTCTCTTTCTTTCTCGTTTTCTTCATAACTTTGTGTCGTGCTTTTTTTTTTTTGCAGATTCTTCCACTCCCCCCCCCCCTCCACAAATTCAAATATCCGTCCCTAATATGTACCATCTAATTTTATGTCGTAATCATTTACATCCAGAAACTCAGTAAGCAGTCAAGTTAGATAGTACCCTGAGTTTAGATCAGCTTTGTTACAAATGTTGTCCGTTAAATTTAAGATCATAAATACTAATTACTGATTTCTGGGGTTTCTAAAATGTTCCCAATAAAAATAGAGTTTGAAAATACGCGAAGTTTAAAAAACTTGGAAATGTTAATGGTAATGTTTACTTTGAAAGTGTAACATTTGACAAATAAAAGTAAAATGTTAAAATGACCATTGGTAATTCTACAAATAATATGTTAACGAAAGGAAGTCATATATTAACCAAATGATGGGATTGATTAACAAAAAGTTGATATGCTATGATTTTCACCTTGAGGGTGAAAGGTTTCAGCTGACGTTCGAGCACTGGCCCTTCGTCAGAGTAAAATAGGGGATTGTGGGCGACGTTGGGATTTGCATACTATATGCGGATCAAAATTGAAGTTGCGTCATTTGTTCGAATTATCGAAATGCGATTGGCTAAGAATTTTTTTGTAGTGATTACGTAAATGAAGCGTTCATTAATTCCATTAGGTGTTAGCGTGCCAAGTTTGTCCTTTGCGTTTACGAGTGTCATTACTGCCATGGTGTAGGGAAATGTCTTATATGGTGTAGGGAAATGCCTTATATGGTGTAGGGAAATGCCTTATATGGTGTAGGGAAATTTCTTAGTTTGTGCATATGTTTCGTGCGTGCATGTCGGCTGCACTTTGACTGCCTGGCATTTTGCCAAAGTTTTTAATTGCTTTTTATAGGTGCGGTTTGGCATACTTCCAAGTCACGTTTTCTGAATAATAATTAAACCAAATATCCGAAGAAAAGCGATCATATCGTAGATCCTCAAACCCACGTGACGCTGCAAACAATTACACCGACCTGAATAATCAACAGAATAACGTTTACAATGTCTACGAAGTTTACAAAGTTTACAAAGTTTACAAAATTTACAAAGTTTACAAAGTTTACAAAGTTTACAAAGTTTACAAAGTTTACAAAGTTTACGAAGTTTACAAAGTTTACGAAGTTTACGAAGTTTACAAAGTTTACAAAGTTTACGAAGATTACGAAGTTTACAAAGTTTTCAAAGTTTACAAAGTTAACAAAGTTTGCTCACAAAGCTCTTCGTATTTCCACTACGGCAAGCAAAAACTACAGAAAAGAAAAACTTGAAAAAATATCGAATTTTAGGGGTTTTTTTAGAAAAATTATAGGCCCAACAATTTCGAAATGACGTCAGAAAGTGTCGTTTTTATCAAGGAACAGTTGCACAAATGTTTGTGAAAAAAACCCTAAAAACCTTACAAAATGTCGAGGGGATCATTTGAACCTCCCTCCTTGTAGTTCGAAGGTTAACAAATCAACTTTGCTTCCTCTGTCAACTTCGATCCTCCTATATAGAACAGTTCACTCAGGTATAGGTACATTGTTTTAAAAGACGAAACGTTTAAGGCTGGAGTGCTTGATACTATGGGGGTTGAGCGAGTGAAAGAAATTGTAAAAAAGAAGTTACAGGCTACTTCTGGGTAAAAAAATACTGCAGACGGTTAAACTTTAAAAATGGATTCTTCCTGAAAATGCAAATTAACCGTGTTAATTTGCATAAATTTATCATAAATTAAAGTCGGCTATTTGTTACTTTTTTTGCAGATTGATCTTAAAAACATATTTCTGAAACTAGATGAAAAATATATTCAAAACTAAAGAAATAAAGTCCTTTTAAAAATGTGATATATTTGATATATGATATATGATTAAAAATATTTTTGTCTTCTTTGTTTTCAATTGCCTCATGATTGACAGATGCCAAACGACCTGAAAATTGGTTGAGGCGGCCCATAACTTAATGGAATCAATTTCGTAAGTTATTTATTTTTGGTTTCAACTTCTCAGCCCAACTCAGTATAATTATAAAAAATATTAAAATAAATACATTTTGAATTTTCCTCCAAGGATTTATGTGATCCTTTTTAACCAATTTTGGATGCAAGGCTATCACAACAACAATACCACTTTCAGAGCAGGCTTAAGGGCAATATTTCGACTAGTAATGCTAGTCTCTGTCAAGCCAGAGCTAGAGTGAAGTGACATTATAACGGCTCTCGAATTTGAAATAAGAATATACATAAAGGTTAATACATGACTATAATATACATGATATCCGGTGAATATGATAGTTAATAAAAAATTAGTGTCTGTCAAGTATTTATATACATAATTCACAGTTCGTTGCATCTGCTGAATTGGTTAAGCTTCACGTGTTTTGCGCCGGGACGAGTCTCTTGTGGGAAGTAGTTCCAAGGGGATGAGCTACATGTCTGAAATAGAGTGGCCTATCGAGGTAAAGTGAGACGGAACTACGGCAGATTTAATTTTAACCAATCAGAAGGCCTAAAATGGCCAAAAAAGCTAATTTTCAAACGTACTGACATATCTATTGAACGACTAAAGATATTGACCTGAACTTTTGGATTTGAGCATTTGATAACATGGCGGTTAAATGGGATTTTTTCTGGACAATTCTATTTTCAATTTGAGCCAGGTGTAGTGGCTTAAATGTGTATTAAATATTATTAAATGTGCATTGATGTCATTAAATGTATATTGAATGTTTTTTAATGTTTATTTAGAAATCCCAATTGATGCAGTTTCTGACCATGTTTGTGAAAATATGGTAAAACGGCGGTGACATAGTCCCTTTAATATTGAAAAGCTGGAGTGTAATAATTTGTAATTTTTTTTATAACATCAAAACAGGCAGAAGAATAGAAGGTCAGAGAGAAGTTTATGCACCTGTTAATGTTAAGCCGGAGGGGAGACGAAGCAGATGTGGGGCATTTGAATGTTTTGGATATTTTGTTATAGATCCCCATGTTGGCGCCAGGTCTACCTATAAATACGTGGCTACACTAGAAATATTTGTCAAATGCCCGACCCGCTGGCTGGTAAGAATAAGAATATGTCACACATCTGCCCAACCTCCCCCACCCCTTCCCCCCGGCTTAATATAGATAGGTTCATTTTATAAACAGTGCTGTTATTTAGAAAGGTTTTTATTCTAAATTAAAATGAGTACCTTATGATAATAAAGATATCTTCTCTTACCGTCCATTACAGCAGCCCCAAAGAGTTCTACGCTGAGTAGCGGGAATCCGTCGATTTAATATTACCCCAAATAATTAGTTTTTAGTTTACAATAAAACCATTTCATCCAAATTTATAAAAATGTCTGTCTCCTCTTTGTTTCTTCCAATGTTATTTAAAACGTTTCATTCAAATAAATCTGCCATGGTACTACACCCAAATGAACAAAATGTTTCAGTTCTAAATTTCCAATTCGAAAAATCCAGCAGATTCCCCCTTTCAATAACAGACGTAGTCAAATGTATTGTGAAAGAGTATAAAGGTGGTGTGAAGCTTGTATTAAATATGTACACCTCATATGCAATTATAGTTTGAAATAGAAATAATTGACATAAACACAATTTGTGTTATCAGGTGAGTTTACTGATTGTTTGACAGCAATACAACATGCCCAACCAAATTCGAAAATATCAGCTGTCTCTGTTTCGTTTTGGTGAGTATTTTGTTATGAGGTTCTTTTTCCACTTGACAAGGAAGTGAACAGAGTCAAGTTTTCAAGGGTAAGGCCTTCCTCGTGTTTAGTACTTGACGCTTACAACCGGAAACTGCTCCTTGTTATATATTCCCAAACGCAGCTTTAGAGTAAAGAGAGAGACAGAGAGACAGAGAGATAAACAGCGACAGAAAAGGCGAGGTAGACAAAGTTGAAGACAGACAGACAGACAGACAGACAGACAGACAGACAGATAGCCAGATAGACAGACAGAAAAATAAATGGATAAATAGTGACAGAGACAGACAGAGTAAGAGTCGGAGGAAGAGACATAATGAATGAATGAATGAACGAACTAACGAACGAACTAACTAACGAACGAACGAACGAACGAACGAACGAACGAACGAACGAACGAACGAACGAACGAACGAATGAATGAATGAATGAATGAATGAATGAATGATTGATTGATAGAATAATAGATAGAATGGATAAATAGATGGATGGATGGATGTACGGATGGATGGATAAATTGATCAATCAATGGATGACAACTTTATTTCAGTACATACTGTAGTTCCTTGAATTAACATTGTTATTCTAGAAAGCTGTGAGAAAGAGACAGAGACATAGACATAGACAGAGACAGAGAGACGGAGGAAGAGAGAACCGGATAGAAAGAGAAAAGAAGACAGACGGACATCGATACAGGAACACAGACAGGAAGATACTAACAACTAGTCCAAACAGGCAACTCAAAATTTTGCTTTGGTTAAAGGCAGATTATTACCCTTTCTTGTTGGAGGTGACGTAGGGATCTACGCAACTTACCACCTCTGGGAAGCAAAGCATACCCCAGGGTCATCCCATACCAAAAGGCGAAATCTACTGAACAACATAGATCAGTATTACCTGCTTCGGCGTCGTATGTAGATCGCATTTCTGTCACGACAATTTTGGATAACAATTTTGGATTGTATACACATGCGATATCAAATGGAACATTTGAAAATCAAATAGAAAACTTGTAAAAAAGGAAGAAGTGAATAGGGCTAACAATTCGGCCAAAATGGAATTTTCAGTTAAACTGTCGTAATAAGAGACTCAAGGTTGAATGCTATCCGTAGCTACTATGAAAGTACTATACTGCCGATGTAATGTTAAATAAAATCATTTGACAATTTACAACACCTGTCATTTATTATATAGTCATCGCGCGAGACAAAATCATATCTCTCAAATGAAAGTCGTATTTAAAAACTTTGATGTTTGATTGGAAGTTTAATCTCCGAATAAGGACAAAAATTTAGAATTAGTATCGTAGATGAGGGGAACGGATTGAATCTTTTCTCTCTTTTTATCCGTTGAGGCCCACAGGAATATATATTTGATAGGGGAAATTGATCGAATGTTTGAACATCCGCTCAAAGATATTACTTTCTATGAAATTTCAGTAAATAAATGGGAATATCAGATTCATTTCTCCAGGCCTATTGTATCTATATATGATGTATTCGTTGCTGCTACCACAGACTGTCTGTCTTCCATATTGAGATTTAAAAAAGGGTAATAGATTGTTATCAACCAGCGGAGCTGAGGCAACAATTGCAAATATCGTCCTGTTTTTGTAAGCAATCCAATGACCATGTCTTTAAAGAAGGGCGGTTTTACGTTTAATCGGTCGGGAGTAAGCAATAGAATACAGTATTCTCTGTGTTTTATCCCCAGGATGTAGTAAACTAATTGATAGTCGCCATTAAGGTTTGCCTTTGGCGTTTTCTTAATCTAGTCATGAGTTACTGCATATCTCGAATAGAGAGCTATAACCTTCACTGCCACTGAAAAATTATAAATCTTAAAACAAGATCTGTATATATATTTGTATTTTACCACAGCAACCCACTAATACACCCAATGTGACAAGTAAAGTGTACAACTTTAGAAATGGCTCACCTGCTTACGATGTTTTGTTTAGTGGCCACGGATACTACAGAGATTGCAATTTTTAAACTTATGCTGCATATTTTGTCAACATAAAATAGCGTGGTATTCTTGCTCAACGAAAATCTACCAAAGTTGGAAGATAGAAAGTAGAATAGACGCAGTTCAGTCAGTTGATTACCTTAGAGCCATTTTCTCCAATTTTTAATTATTTCCGATTTCGACGTCTAGGTAAAATAACACTTTCGTCATATCCGAAGTGATTTCGTTCAATTTAAATGGATTTTCTTTGTTGACATGTCCTTGAAAAAGAAGACAAAATTTATTCGGGTGAGTGTTACGGTAATACCAAAGCGAACTCACATTCAGTGGGCACTTTCGACCGACAAATCTTTCCTGATATTCTACAGCTGATAGGAAATTAGACCCTCATATCTGGAGTCCTCAAAAACACGTCGATGTTTATGAACCAAGGAATCTTTGTTGTGTGAACATTGTTGTGCTAATGTTACAGAACTGTTTTGTATTTATCCATTAACGATAATTTTGAATCCGCACGGAAGAATCTAGCGGAGGTACCCATACTTGATATTCATATGAAAATTAGGATATACTGGCTGTCAATGTTAAACGGCAGAGGGGGAGGGCATTGGTGAGTGATTTGATCTCAGTTGATTTTAATGTTCACATCCCTCACTCCTGGGAGATTGGCATTGGTCAAAAGAGTTTCAAACGGACTTTGAAAGGAGTCTCTCGGTCCTCTAAAACAAATATCCTGATTACGGACAGATTTGCACTTTTACCCCCTCCCATCACCCCACCACACCCTACTTCCTTACCCTC
>JANVCK010064114.1:0-12401 GCA_026546655.1 Epizoanthus illoricatus | reverse complement strand
TAGGCGTGGTCTTTGGGCATCAAAACGAGGCTCTAATATTTGAGATACCTTACTTTTATTTCAAAATTACGAATCTGCGGTAAAAACAACTATAGAAAGGCTTCCTCGTTATTTTCGTTCTACAAAAATAAAGGTACAAAAGAGAAGTGAATAATGACCCCAGCACCCTTTACTCCTACCTTAAAGTTTATAGGCAGTGATGTTGGCAATGGAATATGTTTTCAAAAATTTACGAGGCATTTCTGACCGACTAAAAATGTAAAGGGCTCAAAACCTTAAATTACTCCATGCCACTTTTCTTAAAACGCCTTTGTCAGAAATGTTTGGTTTGCATAAAATAATTTTCAACTTCTAATATATAATTTCGCAAAATTAACGAAAAAGTTAATGAGTAGATTTGAGCAACACTAATATTTCGAAAATGTTAAGGTGGTTTTGTGATGTCAATGGTTACCATGGAAACATCAGTCGGAAACGGTTTCTGTACCAGAAATGCAATCAATAGCATAATACCAAGTACCGAGTCAAAATAAATTCAAGTTGAAGCTTGTGTCCTGAACTGATTTAAACTGAAGAGTAACCACCTTCCAAATGTCGAGATTTATAGTGCCGTGCCAGATTTTGTGCGCGTGTAAATGGTTTTCTAGTGTCTGTGGGCAGGCTACGGACATTAGGCTGGGGTATGGAACAGAATTAGAACTTAAAGAAACCGTTACAGTACACTGACACATTGTGCATCTTCTGATGGAGTAGTTTTATTCTTACTGACAGAATAGAGAATTACATGTACATGTGCAACACAGCCGAATGCTGCCACTGACGCAAACGGCAAAAGGATGGGATAATCAATTCTACCGGTGCGTAACTAAATGGTCCAATTTGTACTTCTTATTACCTTGAAATTCATAGCAGAGACGAAGAAATAACCACGAGCACGTGCTGGGAAGATGCTGTTACTTGAGTTCATTTTTATCATTTTTTGTCCTAGTTAATGAACACAAGCCTGACATAAACACGATCTTCCTACATCATTGTGCAGCTTCAAGTTTCTGTTTCTGTATGCGGTGGCCCCTATTCGTCAAACCATTCTGTTTCTACATAGCATAACAACTAAACCCTTTCAGCCCCAAACTACAACCGTTTATACGTTGCCGTTCTCTTCTTGCTACTCTCGAGCTCATCGAGACAACTTTCACGATATTATTGTCACGTGCATCTCGACGTACATGATGCACAAACTTATCGTGTATCAGACGCATGTAACAGTGGATTTTCCGCAGGATTTTGAATCATAATCCAACGACAATCGCATATGACCGAGATTGGGGGCAAGATCGAGTTGCGCACGTGTCGTTCGCCACCAGATACGCAAGAACAACCAGTTTCAGCATACTGACCAGAAAATAAAGTTTGTTTACCTCAAACATTTGCCGAGTTGATTATCCCGTTGATGGACAGGTATACTTGTTACGCGCAATTCATTCTCGACGCCACTCACTTTGTCTATAAATTTCTCTCTCATTTCTTCTCCTTTTATTCCGAAGTATCAAAGTGATTGACAAGACACCTCAACTTCTCTTGTCCGCCATCTTTAATAATACCACACAAACTATATTATACACGTTAAATCGCATGCGTCAAGAGGCACCGCGAAAATATTACTCCACGAATGCTGTGTACGTCAAACGTCAAGACACACGCGACAAAGATATCGCCTAAATCGGCATTTACACTGCTTACAAATTGGTTGGGTGAATTTTGTGACTATTACCAGTTGAATGTTTATTCTAATAGGTTCTAACCCACAATAGAGCGGATTTCGCATGAGTGTCGAAAAAGTGATGCTTTGTCTTTGCAATGTATTTACTTTGCGGTTCCATTGGTTCATCAATTAACGTCCAGCGAATCACAAAAGGAAGCAATAACACTATTGTTTCTTAGCCAATTACGCTTCATAGTAATGACAAGACATTACAAGACAACACGTACGTGCGCGCGCGTGCACTGCATTTTGGCGCCACAACCTGGTGACGCGCGCCATTTTCCAGCCACCTCAATGGCTGAACGTACTGATGAATCTAATGTATTGTAATGTCTTGGCTTTGGGTTATTCGACACTCATATGAAACTCGCTCTATGTACTTAGTCTTATGTTTATATTCGCTTGACGTTGTAAGTAAATGTCACGTACTTGCAAATTCTGGTGCAGAAAAGGGTCAACTGTCACCATATCATTTCACCGATATCACTGTGAAACACACACTGACTGTAAAATCTGATTCATGTTACATGTTACAATTTTCTGACTCTAACTCAATACTACTCACAGTTGTTAATGGTAGTCACAGGAAATCTACATACTGTACAACATTATAAAATGTACTTTTATGCCACACTTAAATTACAACTGACTTCCTTGCGCCGACACTGACGGACGCCTAGTGGAAATAAGAGGTTTCAAGGGATTTCCTTCCATGTAAACATAAACTAGTACAGCTATTACTATAACAAGTAAATGAAGAAACAGTAATAATCTCCAATGTGACGATAAAAATCCAGGCTTGGAATCTAGTTTCTTGGTGGTTGCCCTCTTTCCAACAGCTGTTGGTCGCTCATCTATTTCCATGGGCTTATCCTGGTCGTGGCGAGCCAAACTTTGTCTTGTTGCAGCTCTTGTCGTGCGTACTGTTGTCCTTGTCTCGATAGTTCTTCTCCTGTCTGTCCTGGGAGGAGTAGGGGGGGCATCCAATTGGTCATCAACCGACTCTGAATAAAAGAAGTAGGTTTGTCTTAAGGGGCTGTCAGCATAAGAACCAACCAACGAATTTCGTGTCAAAAATACCTTTCCCTGATGCTTGTGGGTAAATGAGACTTTAAAACAAAGTACGAAAAATTTAAAATCCATAAATTTTAGACTTGGCCACTGCAAATGGACTTGCCCAAGTCTATTATAGTATTTATACAGCATTCCGTGTGCAGACGATATTCAGTATACATACAACATTTACTATGCAGAAGACATTCAGTTGACAGATCTCCAAAAATCTGACCGTTTTCCACAAAAATGGTGAAAACCAGTCTGGATCTGTGCAAGAAATTCAAATTGTTTCAATGCGTTCAGTCGAGTCAGTCACATAATCACGTACACAATCAACATATGTGGAAGGTTGTCTTAGCACTGCACGACTCTCTACATCGTACTAGTTAGTTTATGCAATGGGCATTCCACCATCTCTAGTGCTGCCAGACGGACATCATTTCCTGCTTCATGTTTGCTTCATCAAGCTTACTTAAAGGGAACCTTGGCTGAAAATCACTTTTGCTCTCAAATACAGCTTTAGTACGGCCTTGGTACAGACTGGCAGTCAAAAATCGATAATTCAGTTCACAGAACTAACGCCAAGCGATTTAGTGTGGCAATTTCTTACTTCAAATTTCCTGCGTGCCACCATCTTGAAATGTGACGTAGTTGCGGTGCAGTGCCAGGCCACATTTCAAGATGGCAGCGCGTGGAAAATTCAATGTGAGAAATAGTCAAACCTAAATCGCATTGGTTTTGTGAACATAATTATCGATTTTAAACTGCCAATCTGGACTAAAGCAATCCTAAAGTTGTATTTGAGTTTTATTTCAGCCGAGGTTCCCTTTAAAATACCTTGTCTCACAATTAAACAAGAAGTTTCAGTATAAAAGGATAGCCCCTCCCCCGTTCTCGCCTTGTAATTCGAAATTTGAAATTCAAATTGCAGAGCAGTAGAGAAGTGAGCGAGTGTTTCAGTTCTCTCGTGTTAGAATACTAAATTTATTTTGCTAAAATGTAAATAAGCGAGAGAAAAGTGAACAGAAGGAAGCTAATATCTTAGTAATGATTTGCAAAAGCATTATAATGGTGTACTTTCACTTGAGGGCTTGCTACACGTTTGGTTTGAATTTTGCGCGATAGAATATGTCAGGGCACACTCAAGCAGAGCAACACATGTTGTGGAGCTGTGAGAGATATGTTCACTCCACAGAGGCTGAGTTACAACTGAAAGTGTCATTAACCTGGCCAAGGCCTTTTATTCCAAAACTTCTTGTTTAAAGGTCAAGACCAGGACCAAGATAGTTAAGATCTATTTACATGTATAATCACTGTCCCAGTGTCTGGGTTCGCCACCCCATGCAAACTCAATCACCCCCAGACATTCCATTTAACTTGACGCTCACTGATTGGTCAATATTCTTAGAACCTTTCCTCTTATCGTGACACACTGTACTTGGGTGGAAGGGGCCAGTCTAATTTTCGAGAAAATGGGATTATTACACATACACTATCTATAACTTAACACAATTCACACTAGATCATGCACCTTCACTCTCTTCTGAGGACTTCCTCTCTGTATCCTCCACCTCCATCGGTTCCTCTGACTCATTGTCTTTTGTATCGACATCAGAATCAGAGTATTCTGCATTCTCTGGTACTTTGGGTACTACAGCCACCTTCCGTGGAGAACGGGCTTCTTCTGTTAAAAGTGTAGCTGTAAGAAACAAACTAGAATTATTAGGAAACCACAGTACATGTATTTGACCAAACATTGAGAATGATCAGCTAAAATTACAAATTTCCATTACATGGGGGATTATCATAAAATCCTGTACTTACATTTACCCCTCCTGCTCATTAATATGTAAGGCTATTGTACAACCATTTACTCAGATGTTGTAACAGATTTTAATATAAATCTCAGCTGAAAACACTTTTGCTCTCACATAAAACTTAGTATTGCTATAGTTCAAGATTGACAGTTTAAAATTGAAAATTCTGTTCCCAGAGCTAACGCCAAGCAATTTAGTTTGACTATCTATAGCTTCAAATTTCCTGCACACCACCACCTTGAAAAGTGACATAGTTGCATTGCAGTTCCAGGCCTAGGCCCACTGTTGGCAAAAAAACAAGGAAAGTGAACAAGGGGGGCCTGGCACTGCAATGCAACTACGTCACATTTCAAGATGGCAGCAGTCGGGAAATTCAAAGCAAAAAATAATTAAACTAAATTGTTTGGTGTCAGCTGAGTCTGTGAACAGAATTATTGATTTTAAAGCAGCTCGTACCTATTTTTCATTATTAATGTTGTGTCACTTAAATTAACAAATGATTTACTCAAATATCGTGGCAGTTTGCTATTTAATAGTTATTATTATTGATGTTAGAATGCTCTTCCTACATGTAGTACCAACAATTGCACTTTTACTGTAATTATCATTTCCATGGCAACCCTATAAGGCCTAAAATGCACCCTATTTTTAACATTTAAACATATTTTATGCAAAAATTAGTTTGGTGATCCCCATTTTTACTATTGTGCACAATACTACCCCCACTATTGCAATATTATCACAATACCAAATTGACCATCGTGATACCATTGCAATGGTCAAAAATGAAAATGCCCTCAATAGTCACTGCTCATGTAGTGTGAATCTGGCCTTTGTTTCTCAAAAGTAAAATAAAGATTAATATTAAAGAACAGGGGACATTTCTTTACTCACCAAGTTTCTTCTGGTATACAGGCCTAGTTGAATCAGTTATGGGGCCTGGCTTTTCACCAAATGCCTTAAGTTGCCTTGCTAGGTCTCCGTCAGACAAGGCCTTTACATCAAAGGGAAGCTCCTTCTCTTTTGTATACAGTGCTGGCTTCTTCTTAATTGATATGTTAGACTGGTTAAACAGATTGAGAAAGTTAGTCCAATGTACATTTACTGAGCATCTTCAATAAAGTCTCCATCTGATAGTACATGTACAGTACATGAAATTATGAATGAGTGTTGTTGCTTCTTCAGCCAGTGACGACTAAGCACAACCAACAGGCAAGCCATTCTGACACCTACATGTACTAAGTTATGGTTTCTTCACAAAATATTCAAACTGATCTGTAACAATAATTATTGATTACTTGGTTGATTTTCTTGTGGAATCAAAGGTCTCTATAATAAAGGTTTCCACAAGTGTCTTGCTCTAAACAATACCAGTAGCCAGGTACTTACATGTATCTTTGCACTTGCAGTGTCTGTGGTACTAGTAATGTACATGTATAGAGATGCATTTTAACGTCAAAAACCTTGTGTCAATCGACTTCACTCTGGTTAAATAAGTTTCCTTTCTTTCTCTTTGGAGGGGAAAAAGGGGCAGGGGGGGCAAAAATTCATCAAAATCACTCTGCTACATTTGTCAGAGAACAATAATGACGTAAACTACTGTCAACTCTCACTTAACAGATGCCTCGTCAAAACAGACACCTTATTAAAATGGTCCAGTGCAGTTGATCCCTGCCAAATTCCTGTCATCTTACTGTAACTTTTGATACTCTCGGTAACATGGGCGCCTCGCTAAGACAGATGATGCACAGTTTTCAAGCAGTGAACAGACACTGCATTTTGAATGAAGACTACAAATGAGACTCAAGTAACCTGGCACCACAGAGCATGTTGAAAAGTGTGGGGACTATGACGCAACGAGCATGTGTACAGTAAGTGCAAGCCTACTAGAGTGATGTGTTTTATTTTATCCTGTTCCATAAAAATACATCAGAAGGCTGGAAAGCCACTGCATATTTATTAGTTTGCAATGGATATACATAGTATGCAGTGGGTAGTATTCCACCATGTCTTCTCGATCTTGGTACATGTAGTATGTCATTCCAAAGACTGTCCAAACACTTCCCAATATCTCCAAACATTTTCTAAACCCTTCCAAAGATTTCCTGACTATATGAAGATTTCCAAACACTTCTGAGAATTTCCTAAAAATTTCCGAAGATTTCCCAAACATTTCTAAAAGGTTTCCGAATTTGCAAAGATCATCAAAACCTTTCCGAAATGATTTAACAATTTTTGAAGACTTCAGAAGATTTAAATCCGAACATTTCCAAAGACTTCTGAACCCTTGCTGAAGATATAAGCATGGGATAAAATAGTTATGCAATGCTTTCTCATGGTATACCCTGAAATGTCCCACTTGTCACTTGTACTTTCTTCACATCCACACTCACCTGAAGGCTTCTTGTATACAGAAAATACATTCAAGTGACTCATGGCAGTAGGATATTCCACAGTATCCCACTCAAAAACATTGCATACTGTAACTAGCACATATTTTATTATTTTTGTTGTATGGACACTCCATTTAGAAAGACAGTTGGAGCTGTTCCTGAGTGTCCATCTTAATGAGAGTTGACTGTACACTTAAGGTTTCCAAGTCAGTTGTAAACACTTACCTATTACAGTATTTGTAAACAGATATATTATCTAGAATTGCAAATCCCATAATTATGTAAAGTCTTAGAATACAGACATTGAATGCAACAATCAAGCACATTGCATTCTGCCACATGTGGAAGTTCAGTTCTGATTTGTAATACATACAGTAGTGTACGAATCTCCAGGGTCATGCAATATATAATCATTCAGTCAAGAAGAAAATGTTTGACACTGTTTGTTCAGAAGAATTAGTCTCATTTTCATTTATTTAATAGCTGTTTGTTGTTTCATTACCCAACTTATGGTTGACTCAGCAAAAATCAATAATACCAAATACAGGGTTAAAAATTAAATAGCCACCAGCTGACGGTGATAGCCTGAAGCTTCTGCACGTTTCCTGACAGTTTTTTATTATGAAAATTGATGACAAAAGGGCAAACTACATGTACATTGTAAACATTTGTGATTGGTGAAACAACTTTGGTTGAAAGGTTCACAGCAAAATCTAGAGGTTTTTTCTTTCTTATTTATTTATATTTGCTGCAGATGGAAGGCAACGGGAGCAGTAGGCAACAGGGCTTGCAGTCCCTTCTGGGCCTGGCTCCCTCAGTCAGCAGGTCGAAAATGTTTTTTGTAGTCATGAAAGAATGAAAACATACTTATCATCAAAGTTGATAAAAATAACCCTGCTGTCGCAATGGTTACATTTTGATTGGTAGAAAAACAAAGCACTTGTTGTATTATGTGCTAGTGAGTTACATGTAGGCACGATCATGAATGAATATGACAGACTACAGTTTTTTGCTTGGCAAGCAAAGTTCTAACTTGTGCTTGAAGAAGTGTTTCAGCATGAAATTAAGTTTAAAAACAAATTGTAATCAATTCTAAATCACTGAACATGTCTAATTAAATGGATTAGGCATGTGTGAAATTATTCTGGAAAAAAATTGTTGCCACAAATCTGCAATATTAAAAGCAACAATAATACTTTCAAAGTATGACACAGTGACGGCTGTGGTATAGTAATTCTGTAGCTATATTATTATAAACTTTATTGAAACTTAAAAGGGCCTGTTGCACAAATCAACACATACGTTAACTTTGGAAACACAGTGAGAATGTATTTTTAAAGTACATTCTAGCACCTGTAAGGAAACCTGCTGAAACATTACATCTAATTTGTGGAAAGAAGTGCTGTTCAGAATGTGTAAATCACAGGCACAACAGATGATTGATAAGTATGCAGACAAGTTTGAAGGGCATTTGCCCTCTAGTTAATTCAGGTCCTGAGACATCTTTTTCAGAATATAACCTTACATGTACATGACTGTATGAATTGTCTTGCAGTTTAACGCTGCCATAAATTATGTGAAGGCTTGAATGCAAACCTTAACCAGCAGGTTACAAATTTCACAGCATGGTTATAATCTTTTCTGAGGTTCAATGATCGGTGAGAATAATAGCATTTCCTGTGTTATTCTTAATTATTGATTTGTATCATTTACTAAAAAAAATTTTAGTGACAATGCTGGGTAGTCTTGAGCACCATTAAATCTGAGACCGGCAGATCTAGCAAATGAGACTACACGAAGACATACATTATTGAAAGAAGCCCACTCAAAAGTATATACCGGTATGTCATTTTAGCTGTTTTGCATGTAAACAGTCTGGGAGTGGCACTGGTTACATTCACTTGACTATTCTGTCAAGTGACTATTTGAAGTATGAATATTATTAACATTAACTTCGGCCATATTTCTAAACTATTTTAGTAACTTTTTGATAATTAATGTTTACATTTATTGTCTAATAATTTTACAGAGAAAATAGTCATTTGTATTACTGTACTAGCTGCGTGCTTTCCAGTCGGTCTGCGTGTTATAATTAATATTTGCACCTTACAGGTGCTAGGTGTATCACGAATGTTTTTTTCCAGAAAAAGCCAAAATATTTTCAAATTACGTTTTTAATGGTGATATACATATTTCAGAATACGCACATAATAAACGTACCTTGCCGTGTTGATTATCTGGACGAGGGCAAGATTTGTTTTTCCCAGGCATATCTCTCACCTTTTGGCGAAACTGTGCGATAAACTTCCACATCTAAAGACTAGAATGTTTAATAAACATTTTAAATCCGAATACGGATTCTCGAGAAATGTCCGTGTATACGAGTCCGTGCGATGTCGAGTACGCGGTGTTTACAAGCCAATCCAAAATCGACTCCTGTTACAATCCCTCGAGGCTGCGTTTTAACTTTTCCAGAAATACAGCAAACAAAATTCAATCGAATATATTATTGGTACTCACAACTACACACGGGTTGGCACACGGATGAGCGAGTTTACAAATTGAGCGCGCCTCGCATATATGATATAAAGCTTTGTTTCACTTGACACATCAAAACACAACATCTGGAAAATCATAGCATCTTTAAAAACCACGAATCACGTTGCCAAGATTATTTTAGCGCCGGATAGCTATAAATCTAATATGCATAGAAACCTGTAGTTTATATTATCAACTGGACAATCAATTCAATGAAAACTGGCCACAAATTTGATGCAAAAAATCGCTCAAATCTGATTGGTTTCCTGCAAGAGTTTCAGACAACCCAATGAAATCATGTCAATAAAATATTAAACCATAATTATTTTCAAAATACCCAGGTCTATTTAAAGAAAATACTAAGGCCGTTGCCCAGAAAATTACCTTTCTTCGTGTTCTCGGAGAAGGTGCATCTTCTTCGTCAGAGGAAAAATCACTCCTCTTGATCGAGGCTTGTTCGTGTTTTCTTGGAGATAAATGTTGCTGGTACAACTTCACGTAGAAATCCTTTTTCTGGTCCGATTTCGGCAAGGGTATTCCATTCGCTTTTAGGTCAGACTTGAGTCTGTCTTTTGTTAGAAGACTCGGATTTTTGAAGAATTCTGGCATTTTTTCTTGTGAAGAAACTGAAACTGTAACTTACTCAACTTTTCAATTTCGAAAGCGCGCCAACGGATTTGAATGCGCATACGTTATATAAGTTACCGCTGTACAGTACGCGGCGCACATGTAGAAAAGCATGGCGGACGAAGGACGGAGTGGATGGAGTAGTGTGTCGATACAACTCACATTTTAACACCCAAGATGAGTTCCTTGCCAGAAGGAAAAGAAGGCGACAAGTCAGTCGTAGTCTCTCGTCTTTCAGGTGAGGCTTTTATGTCATTTGGACATTTAAACGTTTGTTAGAATCAAAACAAACTGCAGTTCGATTGGGGAATCTAATCACCGACAAGAAATTATTGAGTTCATGATATGCCGGTATGTCTTATAACTACATATATTGACATTTATATCCATCACATATTTTGTAGCACCAGTATCATGTACATTTGAACCTGTGGGACGATGGTATGAATCATTTATTACCCGTCGCCAGCACTCGTCCACGTCTCATTTGTCAACTGGTTCGGCTGGCAGCAGCTCGGAAAGCAGCTCAGACGAGATTGTCAGTTCTGACGAAGAGGATGACAGCTTTGTGTTACTGCTGGACCCCAAAGAGTGGAAGGTGATTATTTCAGGAGATTTTGCTGCCCCAAAACACAAAGATATTTTAGTTCGTTTTTGGTTTGCGCTAGTCCCTGTTTGATGTACCAATCAGAAATCACTAAATTAGTGATTTTCCCAGGTGGGGAGGGGGGGGGGATTGGAAGATTCACGACAACATGAGGGAGTTTGACTCGTATCTTCAGTGGACCAGTTTCACATGTTTCTTGTGTCACTTGTATGTTACTGAATTAACAACAGTATGACAAGGAAAGTTGTCCACATTATGGTAAAGGTAAAGTATAAGCTTTATTGGCATGTTCTTTACAGAAATTGCTAAAGCTATAACAACTGGAACAAATATTAAACTACTAAGCTGAAAATAAAAAAGCTATGTAGTTGTTACAAATAGGATCAATTATAGCTCAAAATGATAATACAATAAACGTATAAATCATACAAGAGGCAACATAATAATTACACCAAGAAATTGTCGATGACTAAAATGTTTCTCAGTAACTGAAATTCTTCATTAGTTGTGGCTCAGAAGTTCTTTTCTACATTGAAACAAGTGATAAATGTACTTTGCGACTAGAAAATGAATTTTTTGATCATTTAATTATTTCCAGTAGAAATTTAAGTTTCGAGTCGTCTGGTAAATGTTTTAGCTTTTCAGAAATGTTTCTCCCAATTTCTATATAAAGAGTTTTTCTTTGAGATTTGTATGCTGTACAATGAAAAAGGAAATGGATTTCATCTTCTGTTTTCCATGAATCGCATCATGGGGAAATTACAGAAACGGGGGATGGGCTACTTTTGTCGTCACTTAGGGACCCTATCTTAGTCACTTTTTATGCAAATAGAAATTATGTAATTCCATCTGAGTCACTGTGTATGTACATGTATTTAGGCAAATTGCAATCCCAGATCCCATGTTCTTTTTGGCCTGCAACATGAATGGAACAAAGGGCTCTGGAATAAACCACACACCAGCAGGACAATTGAAATGTCTTATAAGGTAACCTGCAGATCATGGACTGGCGTGTGGTTTATTCCAGAGTCCTTTGTTCCACACTGCAAGTCAAAAAGAACATGGGCTATCGGAACAAGACTGGTCAAAATTATTGCAAAAATCTCCTGTATGATTGTAATTAGCAGCTGTTTCTGAGACTTGCCATGTCTGGCTTCTCATTTTGTCAATTCTGATACAGTTTAGTGAAAGTTGTTTCCTTATCAATCACCTAATGGGGTATGGTGTTTGAGGCTTTTACTCTATCTAGAACGGGGTATCAGTTTTGCATCTTTGGCATAAAATGTAAGCTACTGTAGAATGGGGTAGCGATTTTTGGAAAAATTGGCATTTTGATACCCCAGAAATTCAAATTTTCCCTAAAATGGAGTATCAAAATCAAGCAAAAAGCAGAGAAATCAATCTAGAATGGGGTCAGAATTATCTATAGTATGATTAAAATTATTGTTCCAAGCTCCACTGAAACAAGGAACATTAAATAGAATGCATTAGATGGGCCTATATATAGGGGGGGGGCTTATATCCAGGGGGCTTATAACTGGAATAGTATTTTTGTTAGCAAATAGATGGGCCTATATATGGTGGGGCTTATAACCGGGGGG